>PVKU01010031.1:27162-56133 GCA_004027475.1 Anoura caudifer | reverse complement strand
TTCTGTGCTCCTGGATACTGAGAGATTCATCTCCAAGCAGCCCCAGAAGGCTCCCTTCTGGACTTAATCTTGCTCAGAGTTTCACTCGGTGACGTTTGCCTTCCATCTCTTCCCTTAGGCCACAGTGACGTTCTCTTCCCTCTCTACCATGAAAACACAGCTGTGTGGTGCATCTATTGGCTCCCATCAGTCAGGCACATGTGTAGCATGCAGGTTGGTTGCACCGCCTGTTCTGAAAACAGTTTAGGACTAAAACACCATGAGCCCAACTCAGGAGCCCAGCTTCACTAGTGAGGTGGAAACAGGGGGCATGACAGAGAGGAGGCAGTCACATCTGCTGGAGTGGCAAGCCCATGAGGACAACTGTCATTTTCTATTCTCATAATGTCACCCACCCTCACCAAGGCATATTTTGCTCTGTAAATCGTGCCCCTGTTCAAGATATGTGACATTCTTGGTCTTCTCCAGACAGAGTATGTTTGCCATTTAGTCAGGCTCACACGACTCATAAGATTGGCTTTATAGAGGGAAAATATCGTGATTCTAACACTGCCACTCTACTCTGCAACTATCTTGCCATATTTCACTCATTAGATTAACATAAAATAGAGTTATCATTTGGGCAAGAAAGATTTTCTGTGCCTCTCCCCAAATAAAAGTTTTTGGTTTTCTTTTCAAATCATTTGCTGCAAAGTTTGTATGCACAGATAGTTGTGACTGGGGGAGATTTACAAGAATGCTGGGGTTTCCAAAGAAACAGAGCTCAAGAGCTAGTTTGCATTGCCTCAGTTTACCCAGAGTTTCTAGCCTCCAAACTTGATCCACTGCCTTACTTGTGCCCAGAAGTCCAGGATGAGGGGGAAGACATGAAAAAACAATACCCTTTTCCTATTCATTTGGACACATTTGAAAGAGACTGTGCAGTCTATATTATTTATAGTTTATCATGTCCTTTCTGGCCTCCCATTAAGGGGCAAGATGTTCCCCCACACTTACAGTGGTTGCCAATCACTTATGGGATCAAGCTTGGCTTTAAAAGTCCATTCTCAGACTTTGATTCTCCAAATCCTAACAACCTTCACTTGCTCAAGTCTCTCCTCTTCAGTCCAACATCCTGTCAAATATCCAACATTTTATTCATCACTATTTGTCTCCACAGATTTTCCTGACATATGACTAACGTAGAACCATCGTCTTTGGCCAATTGTGTATCATTCCCTGCCTGAACCTCTTCTTAGTCAGATCTCCTACAAACTTAACGTGCAGCTCAAGGTTTTCTTTTTATGTTCTTTTTTAAAATTATATTTTATTGATTATGCTATTCCAGTTGTCCCATTTCTCCCCCATCATTCCCCTCCACCCTCCACACCCCTTCCCACCCACATTACCCCCTTTAGTTCATGTCCATTTTTCATAAGATCTTTAGCTTCTACTTTTTCTACACTATTCTTGCCCTCCCCCTGTCTATTTTCTACCCACCGTCAATGCTACTTATTCTCTGTACCTTTTCCCCCTCTCTCCTCCTCCCACTCCCCTGTTGCTAACCCTCCATGTGATCTCCATTTCTGTGTTCCTGCTCCTGGTCTAGTTGTTCACTTAGTTTGCTTTCTTTTTAGGTATGGTTGTTAATATCTGTGAGTTTGCTGTCTTTTTACTGTCCTATTTTTTATCTTCTTTTTCTTAGATAAGTCCCTTTAACATTTCATATAATAAGGGCTTGGTGATGATGAACTCCTTTAACTTGACCTTACCTGAGAAGCACTTTTATCTTCCCTTCCACTCTAAATGAAACTTTTGCTGGATAGAACAATCTTGGATGTAGGTCCTTGACTTTCATGACTTGGAATACTTCTTTCCAGCCCCTTCTTGCCTGTAAGGTCTCTTTTGAGAAATCAGCTAACAATCAGCTAAAGGAGTCTGAACTCCTTTTTAGGTGACTCTGCCTTTATCCCTTGCTGCTTCTAGAATTCTCTCCTTCATTTTAATCTTGGCTAATGTAATGATGATGTACCTTGGTGTTCCTCCTTGGGTCCACCTTCTTTGGGACTTTCTGAGCTTCCTGGACTTCCTGGAAGTCTATTTCCTTTGCCAGATTAGGGATGTTCTCCTTTATTATTTGTTCAAATGACTTTTCCACTTGTTGCCCTTCCTCTTCCCCTTCTGGTACCCTTATAATTTGGATGTTGGGATGTTTAAAGATGTCCTGGAGGTTCCTAAGCCTCTCCTCATTTTTTTTTTTTAATTCTTGTTTCTTCATTCTTTCCTGTTTGGTTGTTTCTTTCTTCCTTCTGGTCCACTCCATTGATTTGAGTCCCAGTTTTCTTCCCATCACTATTGATTCCCTGTGCATTTTTCTTCATTTCACTTATTGTAGCCTCCATTTGTTCATCTAATTTGTGACCAAAATCAGCCAATTCTGTGAGCTTCCTAATCACCAGAGCTTTGAACTGTACTTCTGATAGGTTGGCTACCAGTGCTATGAGCTCTGCATCTGATAGGTTGACCACCTCCTGGTCGCTCAGATGAATTACCTCCGAGGCCCCAGTCTGTGCTCCCTTTTGAGCCATCCTTGTTTTTTTTTTTGTTTGTTTGTTTTTTTGTCTGGTCATGGCTGGTATGTAGTGAGGGGTGGAGCCTTAGGTGTTCACCAGGGCAGGGCAGCCCAGTTGCTGGGTTGTGATGCTGGATGTGGGGGCAGTGTCCGAGAGGGAACAATGGTGCTTGCTCTGTGCTGTCTTGTGGATTCCAGTCCCTTCAGCCTCTTTCCCCCATCAAATTGGGCCCTTCTGGTGCTGATTTCCATGTGGGTGGGCCTGCACTTGCTCCAGGACCCCGTGGGTCTCTCCAACAAACTCTCCTGTGAGGCTGGGACTCCTTCCCAACACCTCAGCCCCTACAAGTATTTTCAATGGGTGCTTTTACGCTTCATTTTCCGGCGCTGGGGCCCTGCGTCACACAGTCTGTCTTGTTGCCCATTTTTGCCTGGTTTATCTGTGCACAAATGTGTGTCTGTGGTCCACCACCTTGTGTGCCCTGCCTGGCCTCCCTGCGTTTGGCAACACTACCACCTATGCACCTGGAGTGACTGTGTACCTGAGATCACCACCGGCTTATCCCACTGCAATTCGACTCTGCCAGTCGCTGACTCTGCCAGCTGCTGACTCCGCCGCTCTTACCGGTCTGGGTGAATCGTTGTTGTTGGACTCCCGCACAATTCAATTTTCTCTCTGTCCTGGTTGGGTTTTCTTTTATTTTTGGTTCTATATTTTTGTTGTCCTTAATCTTGGTTGTGAGAGGAGGCACAGCATGTCCAGTTATGCCTCCATCTTGGCCGAAAGTCCTCTTTTTATGTTCTTGGTTGGTTTAGTGACTATATGACTATTCTAGTTCCCATGAAGTATTCTCTGTGAACTCTATACTATACTGTTTATCACTTTGTTATTGAATCACCTCATCTCTTACACCTAAACATTTTATAAACACATATAATCTTGTCCCCTAAATGTAACATTCTAGACTTATTTATTATTTCAATAAATATATATTACTCTTTTGCCAAGGGTCAGATACTGAGGTAAGAACCCTCATTAATATAAAATGTAAAATATGTGTTCCCTGTGTTAAAGGAGATCACAGATTTATCAGTAAATTTTAGGCACATGAAAAAGTAACAGGAATACTGCTGTGTCATGGTGACTAAGTGGAGAAGCATGTAGATGTGGTTCTTAGAAACTTAGAGCCAAATAATAGTGAATATGTTCCTAAAACTAATAAAGTGAGAATGCAAAGAATTCCAAACCTCAGCCAACTGGATGAAAAGTCTCCACAAGAGTAGACTTTTTAAAAAATGTATATATTCATTTATTTTTAAAGAGAAGGGGAGGGAGGGAGAAAGAAAGGGAGAAAAACATGATATGGGAGACAAACACCTATTGGTTGCTCCTCTAGGCACCCCAACCAAGGACCAAACTCACAACCCAGGCATGTGCCCTGACCTGGAATCAAACCAGCAACCTTTCACTTTGTGGTATGATGCCCAACAAACTGAGGAGCTCCATTCAGGGCAGCAAAAAGTAGTCTTAACAAATTATCCTACAGTGAAAAAATATTGAAACAATTAGAGTTGATATGGGTGAAATTTTTTACTATTTTTCAGTTCCAAGCTTTGAATTTTCAGAGATACATCTGTATATGTTGGCCCTTATAGTCATCACAACTGTACACTTTAATTAAGTTTTGTTAAGGCAGACAATGACTAAAATTTTTTTAGTGCTGGAAATAATGTAAATGAAAATATCTCTGGCTTGAAATTGGACAAAATCAAATTTGGACATATTAACTACATTGACCATATTAAAACAATAATAGCAAAAAGCGTTTATCAAGTACTAATCAGTACTTGATTAGTACTGATCAGTACTTGATCAGTACTTGATTAAGCTAAGTACTGTTGCTATGTACAGAGCTGTATCAGTCAGTTTTATGGCATAAAGTAGATACCACACTCAGAAAGAAGTAATTGAGAGTAAAGATAAGGGGAACTGATAAGGGATGATATAAAAGGATCTTGATTTTGGTGCTAGTGACAAAGAAGCACAAATAGCAGCTAGATGTAAAGAGGCAAAGAGAGTCAGCCACTGAAACTCCAAGAGAACTGATAGCTATAGGTAAATGCCACCCAAAAAGAACTGAAGTCCTTTGGGAAAGAAAGCAGCCATTGCAAATTACTGGCCCAAGAAACAGGAAGCTGAGAGAATATAGATTCTAATCTCCTATTGGTGTCTCACTTTGCCTAAACCCTACCAGAAATCAGAACTTGAAGGGGCCCAATTGATACAATCCATTGAGATCAGCCTCCTGGGGCACAGAGCTCAGTGGCATGATTAATAGATGTTATTCTAAAGGAATTTGCAATCTCAGTGCCTATTAAGAAAGTATAATGCTTGATGACAGGGGATACTTTGGGAAATGGGTTAGAAAGATACATGATCTTTCTTTTGAGATTTATTTGGACATGGCTAAGCCTGAAGCAGTGAAAAACCACCTTTCAGTTTGAACAGCAATAACTTTGGGGATGCATGTTACTCCAGCAGTAGCCTATTCTGTCACAGGTGCTATAGCAGCTCTGGAAAACAACTTGGAAACTTTAGTAAATGCTGTCCCAGGGCAATAAATCTCCAGCCAAAGCCCAGAGAGCCAGACAATAGATGTTGTTTAAAAATAATTTATCTTTCTTGTATAAAAATAAGGCAATGAAAAAAGTGATTAGCATTTTTAAATGATGAACACTCTGTTTTCCCTTATGCATCCTATGAGTCATCCCCCAACTGCTGTTTACCCAAGAAGCTACACATTTCTACGCTGAATTCAGCAGGACATAGCCTGCCATATTTATCTTGTGCCACTATGTTGTATATTCATTTACCCTACTAGTTCCACTCTTTCTCCACCATGCAGGTGGAAAGGGAGATTACAAACTCATTGGATTTCTTGGCATGAAACAGAATGTGCCCAGTAAGAGCAGGACTACAGGAGCCCAGAAGAAGGCCCCCAAACTCTCAGAAGCTGAAGCAAGAGCAGAGCTGAGAGGCTATACTCTAACTGATACACAGTTGCTATGGGATTTGGGGCCTGTTTTCATGGTGTATAGTCTCCTTTCTTTAGACAGTAGATTCTATGAGCTCTTAAATGACTCAAAGAAAGCATAAACCAGACTAGGTCAATATTTGGGAAGTAATGATAATCTTAAGAGCTAGCATTCACTGAACATTTTCTGTATATTTTATGGACTACCTTCTTTAATTCTCAATATACCTCATCTATTATTAATTTCCCATTTTACAAATAAGGAATCTGAAGCACAGAGAGTTTCAGTATTTTTCTTCAAAGCTACTCGTGCTATTGAGGCAGCAAATCTCAAGACTAGTAGAAGAGGTCAAACTGGCCATTATTCCTCCTATTAATTATCACTTCTTGTAAGACTTTGAAGTGAAGGGCTTTACATGAATCATCTTAGGGAAATTGATGCTAAAAGGGGTTAAGTGTGTGGGGATATGTGTGAACATTGGTTCAGACTTGAACCATTGAACGATTGTTCAATTAAACAAGTGGATGGTGGGAGCCAGGCTTCTCACTGTTGGAGTGGGTGTTTACATATCCACAAAGGGCTGGAGCTGGAATAATCCATGTGGTAAGGAGTTAGAGTTGGAGATGTCAGTGTAAATTTACTTTTAGTTTAATATAGATACAAACAGTTATGTATAGAAATATTATATATATATATATGGATTAGTATAAATATATATATTTCCTTTACCCAGTCAGCTGAGAAGCCCAGAAGTAACTTCACTTCAGTAGCAATGAACACACCTGGATCCCAGATCATGGCTTCTAATACCATGCTCTAGTAACAAAAATCAAGGCTCCTTAAAGAAATGGCTATTTCTAGTGTTGGAGTGGGGAATATATGGGATGAATCTGGAGTATCTTATAGTTCCAGTAAATAAGAAAGTGCTGAAAAAAGAAACACAACAATTCCACAATGATGAGGCATGTCAAAGGGGTATGGGAGCTAACCGAAAGAGTTTGCAATGGCCAAAGGAGGAACAATGTGAGCAGCAAAATAATCAAGGTAGTAGTGGATAATAATCCAAAGTATAAAGCAAATATCCATGAGTCCATACTAAGATAAACAAAATGATTAAATAAATAAAAAATTGAGGGAAGAGACAAATGTCCCATAGAGAAAAATTTCAAATAATTCATTTATATACTCCAGCCTCAGGGAGGTAGAGCATACCTGCCTCTTCTTACGTGAGTACTGTGCATAGTGACTTCCTTCCTAAGAGTACTATAATGAAAAGAGGAGAAAAAGATCAACTTTACAGTGGAGAATACTGACAAACACTACATCAGCCAGGTGATCAATGTCAACCTCAACATGATTAATCATGCTGACAAGGATGTACACTTGATATAATGTGATAAGAATGGCAATTCCCCTCTGTGGTTTTCATCCCAAAACTCATACCCTCAAAGCTAATCATGAGAAAAACATAAGATAAATCCAAGCTGAGGGACATTCTACAAAGTACCTGACCAGTATTTATTAAAACTATCAAGTTCATCAAAAACAATAAAAAAAAGAATATATTCTGATATACTAAAGATATGTTATTGCCCTGGCTGGTGTAGCTCAGTGGATTGAGTGCAGGCCTGCAAACCAAAGCATTGCTGGTTTGATTCCCAGTCAGGGCATATGCCTGGGTTGCAAGCCAGGTCCCTGGTATGGGGTGTGCTAGAGGCAACCACACATTGATGTTTCTCTCCCTCTCTTTCTCCCTCCCTTCCCCATCTCTCTAAAATAAATAAATAAAATATTTTAAAGGTATGTTATTGTAGATGCAAACATACAAGTAAAAAAGCTCAGTTAAGGTAAAGATCAACCTTTGTCAGGGAAGATACTGGCCTGGGACATGACAACCTGCCACAAACTGCTTTTAGTTAGAAAGTTTTCATTTCAGGCCATCCTCTGTGGTTACTTTTGGTCTCTGAGTTTCTAAGGCCACCATGCAGGCCTCCCCTGAGCTTATCAGGTTTGGTAGGTGGCCTCTTTTTTGTTCACACTTCTCCCTTTTGATCATAAATCAATCCAAAGGATGCACTGACAACCAACCTTTGGGATGGATGATGTGGTCCCACAGCACTCCAAAGGCTCATTACTAGGAAGTCTGAGTCAGTGTTTGTCTTGCTGAAGAGTGGACCATTGGGGATGGGGCAAGACTTCCTTGGATGGAAGTCAAAGCTGAATTTTTCTCAAAAGTGAAGGGCAGGTAAATGAGAGGCAGTCAGGTCTCACAGGCCTGCATTCATAAAAACACTCTGTATCAGTTCTAACCTGTGAGCTGTCACCATCCAGGTTTTGCTGTCTGTCTCACTTCTCTGTACATTGCATCTAGTATAATATGTACCTATAGTTTGAGGGCACACTATACTTCTCTTCAGTTTTCACAATATGACTATCTTTTGTTTTCCCAGACCCCTCAGGCACAACCACCACCCCAGAGCAGGACCACAAATCCCCTCATTGTTAATGTTTTCATGTTAATTGTTGACTGTTAACTATGCTATACCCACTGATGTAAAAGAAGTATGTGTCTATTCATTTTACTTTTTATCCAACCTTACTCCTTTAATCTATCACCAATGGATTTCATGTAACCCCCTTCTACCTCCTCCTCTGATATATAAACCAAGCTGCAAAAGTGTCATTCTCTGGAGCATTTTCTCAATCCATTGAGATTTTGTTTCCCCACAACTGTCTGCAGTTTGGCTCCAATAAACCCATAAAAATTCTTACCAAAAAAAATGTAAGAAACTGTCACAGCCAAGAAGCATGTAAGAAGATATGATAACTAAAAGCAAGAAGGAACAGAGAAAGGATAGTAGATAAAAAATTAAGGAAATCTGAATAAAATATGCCTAATGTTCTGAAATTATATACAACTCCATTAACAAAATATGAAATACAAAGAAGGAGAGAAAATGGGAAATAGAATAAGCTTACAGATAACCTCATGTATATGAGCTATAATTCAAAGGACACAATATTATGTTGAAAATTGAATAAGTTATATATAACCTCAAAAGATTCATAAAATTTTATAATAGAACATCTGGTAGTTACAAAATATATTAAAGAAATTAGTTATGAGCATTCACCAATGTAGTTTCTGAAAAATACAAATTTGAAGCAGTGATTTTTAAGTAAAACAAAAATCACAGGTAGAAATGTTTAAGACCATATGCTAATATGGCTTTTACATTACTAATGTGATTTTAAGTAAGTAACCTATTCTTTAGCTTTCAAGAAGTAATTAGGCAAATGAAGGGGTGAGTTTTTGTTCTCTTAGTTTGATTTGAAGGAAAAAGCACATGTTTTAAACTAGTCAGCTCTGTGTCAAAATTTCATCTCTTCCACTTATTATCTATGATCTGGGAAAGTAGTTTAAAATTTTGAAGCCATTACTTCCTGTTTTCTGACCACCTTTTCTTTGAGTTCTTACATTTGTGCTCCATGTTCCTGCATAACTATAATTGCTTTTTCAAGCATTTGTTTTTGTTTTCTATTTTCATTTTTAAAGTTCTTGTTGAAATTTTTTTAGAATTTCCATCTGCCTTTGGAAAGCATTTTCAGATGAGTATTTCTATAACCCATAGGAACTGATGTTGCTCTCATTCAGTTTTATTCTGCAGCATCCTTGTGTGCAGGAGGAGCTTCCTCTTCCTTTCCTGTTACTTGCAGGGATGGACTTCCATAGACTTCCAGTAGGAAGATGGTGTTGGGATACAGTGATGTGCTAGGACAGATAGCATTCCAGGCTTCACAGCTCACACCTCCCTCTTCTGTCTCTACAGGGAATGTCTTCCAACAGGGGCCTCTCAGTAGCCAGCACTGCTGTGATTCTCAGAGCTCAGCCTGGTTCAGGCAAACTTCTCCTGCCAGCCCTGGATTTCCTAGCTTCCTGTACAGCCCTTTCTTTCCCTATAATTCACTCTGAGAAACTGTTTTTTGCTGTCACATTCTGCTCTCTGCCTCTGTGCTCTTGAGCACTTTCTGAACCTCATCTCTCTCTTCATCCCCAGTGCTCTTGAGGTGCTCAATCTCAGTTATGCTCACCATAGTCCCCTCAGATAGGATGCTCTCATCTGGGAACCAACTATTTGCTGGGATATCTGAGATCCTTCTGCACTTTGAACCCCTCTGCCTCCCTGTTCTTCTCCCTTGGTCCCCACACCATCACCTGTTTCCTGGGTGACTTCACCTTTGATGTCAGCTGCATGCAACTGGGAGTCTATGAGTTTTCTGTCTCCTAGTTTTGCTGAAAGTGTAGCTCAAAGTTTTCTTTTTCTTTCTTTTTCTCCACGATTTCCAGGAGAAAGGAGGCATTGTGAAATTAGTTGCTTGGTTATAAAGCTCTTGATTATAAACTATTTGGTTATAAAGTATAATTTTCAAACTGTTTTAAATAGGTAGAACAGTACTATTTGCTAAGGGCTGCAAAGGGCCAGGCTCAGTGCCATGTAGTGCAGACACATGGAAATGCTCAGCACAGCAAACTTGAGCACTGATCGCTACCATTATCTCACTTTTGGATGGAGTGACTGAGGTCCCAGAAGGTTAAGTAATGTTCTTAACCTGCCAGAAACGGGTGAAGTAGACAAATGAGGATTTGAAACCAACTTGTTCTAAATGCAAAGCCCAAACTCTGAACTCATGAAATGACTTGCCACATTTCCTTCAGATTTTAATATTCCAAGGTGAAAATGTTTACATTTTGTGTTGTACAGTAGTACATCCTCTCACTGTTTAATGTGAACCAAACATACAGACCTTGATTTATAAATTGTACTGAGTATGGTTCCCTGGGAGTTCCACATATTTTTCATTTAGACTTGAAGTGAAAATCTGACTTCTAATTGTAATATGAAAAGATAAATATGGCCTACATTGCATCAATACATTAATAAAAGAAAACCTCTTTAGTGTTTTTTCAAAAATTTGGTAAAAAACCTGTGTTAAAGATAAACATAGAGACAAAGAAGATATTTTTAAAATATTGGGTACGTTGAAGTCCAAAGATTATATTAATATATATGTGTTGTCTACCATGATAATTTTACCTATTCTGTCAAAATATTCATAAACTTGTAAGTAGTACACTATACTTCAAACATAAAACATCTGATAACTACATTTTCAAGGTTATACATCTGTGTGATTTAAAGCCAAAGTATGGAATTAACATTTAACAAACACTTATTATATAGCAAACATTGTTAAATAAATAGATTTGGAAGTGTAGAACTGATACTTAAGAATTAGTTACATACATACACATACACACTAATTTTCTATTACTTCTGTAACAAATTAACACAAACTTAGTTGCTTAAACAAAATATATTTACTCTCTTACAGTTTTGGAGGTTAGAATTCTGAAATCAGTTTCACTGGACCAATGTCAAGTCAAGATGTCTGCAGCACTGGTTTCTTCTGGAAATCTTTAGGATATAATTTATTTCCCTGCCCTTTTCAGCTTTTAGTGGCCATCTGTATTTCTTGGCTTATGATCCCTGCACCCATCTTCAATGTGCATCACTCCAATCTCTATTTCCATCATCACAACCTGTTCTTTCCTATAGTCCAATTTCCCACTGGCTCTCTTTTATATAATACTTGTAATTACATTTAGGACCCAGAATAAACTAACCATGTCAAGATCCTTAACTGAATAACACCTGCAAAGTTCTTTTTGCCATATAAGTTAAATATTTACATGTTCCAGGGATTAAGACCAGGGTAACTTTGGGGGCCATTACTCAACTCAATATACAAGATCCGCCCAGAAAATGTCCAGCCATTGTTAATATAGCAAGAACAGTTTGTTCAACATCAATGTAACCTGGCAGCCAAGGGGAGTGGACTGGAATGTACATGCATGAACAATGATGACTTCACTGTACTAGTCAGTGGGGGCAGTAGATACCTTTGTGTGAGCGTGTGTACTGTGTGGCAGTCACATTCAAACTGACCGATCGAGTAGAGCATTGTATCTGCATGAAATTTTGTGTGAAGTTTGTACATTCCTTCATGGAAACTATTGGAATGAAGGCTGCAGCTATGGGCAACAGTGATTGGCAGCTTCATCACAACAACACACCCACTCATGCATCACTTCTCATGAAGAGTTTTTTTGTGAAACATCAAGTCACCCAGGTGATGCAGCCTCCTACAGCCCAGATTTGGTGCTGTGCAACTTCTGGCTTTTCCCAAAATGAAAATCACCTTTGAAAGGGAAGAGATTTCAGACTGTCCATGAAATTCAGTGAAATATAGCAGGGCAGCTGATGGTGATTGGGAGAACTGTGTGAGGTCCCAAGGTGCCTACTTTGAAGGGGACTGAGGCTTCATTGTCCTCTGTGCAGTGTTTCTTGTATCTTGTATCTTCTTTAGTAAATGTCTCTATTTTTCATATGACATGTCTGCATACCTTCTGGACAGACCATATATGTATATGTATGTGTGTATACACACACACAATGTATATAATGTATATAAAAACCACTACTCAGTCATATATATATCCTATATTATATAATGAATAGTATATGACATGAATGTAAATATATATAATATTTTGTGTATATATCTATATTATATAATTTAAACAAATTACATACAATTATATTATTCTATGTATGTGATAACTGGCCTTTAGTCTTCATCTTAAACCAATCTGAGTCTCAGAGTGTTGAAATAATGTTCCAGAAGTACTTTAGCCTCTTAATGTCATGATTGGAGATAGAATGCAGTATTCCATGATTTCCAAAGTGTTTCCCAATTTTCTCAAATGTCTAGTGTTCATAATAAATAGAAATTCAATCTTGCAAAGATACAAACTGGAATGAAAGAAGGGAACATGAATTTGAAGCTAATTTATATTGAGAAGTTTCCTTTTTCTGTGAATTATGATTTTGTGGACACTAGATTGTCATTTCTGGACCAAAATCATTTGCACATATTCAGGAAGTATCCACATGTCTAAATGACCTGGATAACATCTGGTCTTTTTAATCATGGTGTCTGTCACATGAGACCAAAGCCTGAGACCTAGTTAGAATTGCACAGGGTTTCAAACTCATATACACTTGTGTTTGTCAGCTCAGGCTGTCATAACAAAATACCATAGACTGGTTGCTTAACCAATAGGAATTTATTTTTCAGAGATCTTGATACTAAAAATCCAAGGTGAGTGCCACAATGCTGTTTTTTGGTGAGAGCTCTCTCCTTGGGTTGCAGGTGACCACCTTTTCTCTGTGCCCCCCTCCAACATTTCCTTAGTGTGTGCATGTAGACAGACATAGAGATTTCTTTCTTTCTTTCTTTCTCTTCTTTTTTTTTTGGAGGGGGGGCACTTGAGAGCCAGGTTTATTTCTGGTATTTTTTTATCAGAATGTAAGAAAAGTGAATGCAAAACAAGGAAGACAAGACAGGAGTTTGGGTGGGGGTAGAGGAGCATGAGAAAAGAGGGAGAAGGGGGAAGAGATGGGAAGGGCCCTCTAGAAAGGACAACACAATGGCACAGGGTGGGTAGGGATGCTCAGGGCAGCCAGGCAGGACAAGGGGCATTCCCATGAGGAGGCATATGGGTTGGGGTGGGGCACCAGGCTAGTTGTTCACATTCCACTCAGGATCCACTACAATCAACTTCCTGTCCCAAAGCCAGCTCTGGGCACAGCTGAACCTTGTTCTGGGTGCTGTGTGTGGGTCCTTATTGTATCACATTGCTTAGGCACCCTCAATCCTGCCTCGCCTCAGTTCCATGAATACATTCAGGTGTGGTGAGGTTCTCACAAAGTTATGAGTGAGGGTGCTGGCATGGCAGATGTTGATGACCAACACCTGTGTGGGGGATTGGGCCTGCTGGGCCTGGGCAGGGACAGGGGACTTGTACACGGCATAGGGAGCCTCAGCAGTTTATCCCACCTCTGTCTAGGTGCTGGGTGAGGGTGTGAAACTGGACTAGTGGGTAGACAGACCTCTCACAGTGGGAGAGGACAGGATGCCCAGAGGACATGTTACTCAGCCAGCAATGGGGGCTGGATGTCAATATAGGTTAAAGGAGTATAAATATATACTCTCTGGGAGTCTGGAGGAATATCCAAACCCTACTCTGCCAGCAGCACCAGGGGCTGAGCTTGGGCTCAGGTCCTGGGAGGAGGGGCCACATTCAAGCAGCCCCCAACCATCCAGTTCCAAGCATAGCCCAGAGTGCACAACCAGAGGTGGCTGGAGGTGGCAATCCTGGTCCCAGGGTCTGAAAGGAGCTCTGTGGCTAGTTCTACCTCCTCTTTGCTACAGGCTTCCATCACGGTGCTGGGGTCTTGGGTTCAAGCCTCAGGCAGCAAGTAGGACACATTTCCAAAGGAAACTTGACTGAGCAGCTGCAGGCTGCACCTGCAAGTGCAGCACATGCCTCAGCCCCTCCTGCTGCTGTGCCTCCTGTACCAGCCCTATCTATTGCAGCTTCTCTGCATTCATCTGCAGCAGTGCCCAGCAAGTGCTGGTGTGCTGGGAGGAAGCCTCCAGATAGATGAGGTAGATGTGGGGACAGTGCTTCTTGCACACATCCTGGTGACTCCACAGGACCACAGGTCTCATCCTTGTCAGGCCACCCAGTGAGGCATTCTTGTGGTATAGCCACAGTGGTCAGAGTACAGCTGGCCCTGGGGGAACCTCTGTGCCAGGCAGCTGCAGGAGCTTGACGAGCCAGCTACCCTCTGGCTGAGTGAGTTATGCCACATGAGGCTAGTGTTTGCTTGTCCTAGTCAGGTGGCAGATGTACTCAGCTGACACTGTGTGCTCCAGAAGAATCCGGCAGAAGCTGAAGTGAGCAGTGGTGTCCACATCCTGGCACTCCCCAAAGCCAGCCTGCACAACCCAAGCAGGGCCTCCTGGGAAGCTCATCTTGATCCTCAGCTCTGTGGACATGGGGCCCATGGTCTCAGGCCCTTACACACACCCCTTACCCGGTGCAGGGTGGCTCATGTGGCCGTTGGGGAACATGTGCCACTGCCCTGCTCTAGTCGGCCCTGCACAGCACCTGCTGCTGAGCCCCAAGTGCTGGGCATGCACTCCCTCTTCCTCTTCTTATAAGACCACCAATCATGTCAGATTAGGACCTCACCTTTATTACCTCATTTAACTTTACTTACAAAAGCCTTATCTTCAAATGCAGTCACAGTGGAAGTTAGGGCTTCACTATGTGGATTTTGGGAATACAATATATTTCATAGTGACATTGAGTGCTAACATCCTTTGTCATAATATTCGAGAAGCCATATGACATAGATAACTTTTATTTGGACCTAATATATCCTTTAAATGTAATTGAATACATCAAAATACTATCACCTACAAATTTGTTTCTTTCTCTGTGTCATTTTTTAAACTTTTTTCCTCTTTTTTAATATATTTTATTCATTATGCTATTACAGTTGTCCCATTTCCCCCTTCACTCCCCTCCACCCTGCACATGCCCAACCACCCACATTCCCCCCTTTAGTTCATGTCCATGTGTTTGTTATAAGTTCTTTCGCTTCTACATTTCCTACACTATTCTAACCCTCTCCCTGTCTATTTTCTACCTACCGTCTACGCTACTTATTCTCTGTACCTTTTCCCCCCTCTCCACCTCCCATTCCCTTTTGCTAAACCTCCATGTGATCTCCATTTCTGTGTTTCTGTTCCTGGTCTACTTGTTTGCTTAGTTTGCTTTTGTTTTTGTTTTAGGTGTGGTTGTTAGTAACTGTGAGTTTGCTGTCTTTTCACTGTTCATATTTTTTATCTTCTTTTTCTTAGATTAGTCCCTTTAACATTTCATATAATAAGGGCTTGGTGATGATGAACTCCTTGAACTTAACCTTATCTGAGAAGCACTTTACCTGCCCTTCCATTCTAAATGACAGCTTTGCTGGATAGAGCAATCTTGGATGTAGGTCCTTGATGTTCATGACCTGGAATACTTCTTTCAAGCCCCTTCTTGCCTGTAAGGTCTCTTTAGAGAAATGAGCTCACAGTCTGATGGGAACTCCTTTCTAGGCGACTCTGCCTTTATCCCTTGCTACTTCTAGAATTCTCTCCTTCATTTTAATCTTGGCTAATATAATTATAATATGCCTTGGTGTGTTCCTCCTTGGTTCCACCTTTTTTGGGACTCTCTGAGCTTCCTGGACTTCCTGGAAGTCTATTTCCTTTGCCAGATTGGGGATTGGGGAAGTTCTCCTTTATTATTTGTTCAAATAAGTTTTCCACTTGTTGCTCTTCCCCTTCCCCATCTGGTACCCCTATCGTTCGGATGTTGGAATATTTAAAGATGTCCTGGATGTTCCTAAGCCTCTCCTCATTTTTTTTGAATTCTCGTTTCTTCATTCTTTTCTGTTTGCTTGTTTCTTTCTTCCTTCTGGTCCACTCCATTGATTTGAGTCCGTTTTCTTCCCATCACTATTGGTTCCCTATGCATTTTCCTTCATTTCACTTAGTGTAGCCTTCATTTTTTTCATCTAATTTGCAACCAAAATCAACCAATTCTGTGAGCATCCTGAGCACCAGTGCTTTGAACTGTGCATCTGAAAGGTTGGCTATTTCTTGGTTGCTTAGATGTATTGGCTCTGGAAATCTGTTCTTCTGTTTGGGCCATTTCTTTCTTTTTTTGGTCTGGTCGCACCTGTTATTTATGAGGGGTGGAACCTTAAGTGTTCACCAGGGCGGGGCAACCCAGATGATGGGTTGTGATGCTGTATGTGGGGGTGGGGTCAGAGAGGAAACAATGTTGCTTGCTCTGCTCTCTCTCAGATTTCAGTCCCTTTCGCTGCTTCCCACAAGCAAATTGGGCCCTTCTGTTGCTGGTTCTTGAGTAGGTAGGTTTGTGTGCATTGTAGAACCCTGTAGGTCTCTCTAATGAACTCTCCTGTGGGGCTGGAGTCTCTCCAGGCACCTCAACCCCCACAAGTGTTTTCAATCGGTGCTTTTAGGCTTTATTTCCCAGCACTGGGGCCCTCGGTTGCATGGTCTGTTTCGCTCCCTGTTTTTGCCTGGTTTATCCGTCTGGATAAATGGTTGTCGGACTTCCATACAGTTCAATTTTCTGTCAGTTCTGGAGTTTTTTGTTTCTAAATTTTTGTTGTCCTTAATTTTGGTTGTGCAAAGAGGCACGGTGTGTCTACCTACGCCTCCATCTCGACCGGAAGTCTAAACATTTTTTTATTGTTGTTCAAGTACTGTTGTCTCCATTTTCCCTTCCCCCGCCCCAGCTATCCCCACTTCCTACCCTTGATCCCACATCCCCTTTGATTTTGTCCATGTGTCCTTTATATTCACAGTGCATCAGCGGAATGAGTGCAAATGACTTAAGGGTCACCAGTTTGTTCTTCTTTCAGGCACACTATTACAGGCTTATGGAGCTGTAAGTACTCTATAGAAGCAAGAACCATTTTTCTTTACACCATTAGTTGGTGAATATTCACATCTAATTCTTATCAAATGGAGAGTTGAATATGTTTTTCTGGTTTTATCTTTTTAAATTTAAATTATATTTTATTGTTTATTCCATTACAGTTGTCCCAATTTTCCCCCTTTGCCCCCTTCTACCCAGACCCCCCCCCACTTGCTCAGGCAGTTCCCACACCATTGTCCATGTCTATGGGTCATGTGTATAAATTCTTTGGCTGCTCCATTCCCTATACTGTACTTTACATTCCTGCAACTCTTCTGTAACTACCTATTTGTACTTCTTAATCCCTTCACCTTCTTCATCCATTCCCATCTCAGCTTTTTCTCTAGACAGATCAGGAGAGTTGAATTTCTACTTAGACATGTATGACACTCAGCAGTCTTACTGACTTTGACTACACATTGATTCAGAATATACATTACTTTTTTAAAAGTGGGGCAGTGCATGTCATTTAAATGACATCTGCTGGAAAAAAAATGACCTTGTTAAAATGACCTTGTCAAAAATGACCTTGTTAAAGTTCAACAAATTTTTGAATTCAATGAATCTGTGAAAGTGAGGCGATAACTAGGTAGGTACTCCAAATACAAATTCTTACTTTGAGGGCGACTTCCACTTTCAGCTCTAACATGTAAAGAACTTGACTTCATCATTCCTATCCTTAAATCTACAAAACAGCTAAATGAGATGAAAATTAATGACTTTTCTTAAACTCATCAGAAAATTAAGGTCACTGTGCAAACTGCTGCCACACTGATATCTGGAGAGTAACAAATGAGATTTGCTTTCCTGGAGTGGAAGACACTAAAGCCACAGACTTGTAGAAAACCTTAAATTGTAATATTGAAAAATTGTTGAAGTCTGTGTGACAGTCCACACTCACCTGGGAACCGTGGTCTTAAACCTTTCATCCCTACCCACTTTCCTGGGTCTTACCTACAGGAATCCCACCAAGTTCTCACAGTGAAGACTAAAGAAAGATCTTTTCATGACTCTGGAAGGGGAGCAGAAAAGTAACCATTGTAAAATATTCCCAGAGCATTCCTTATGAGAAAGGACTACTCCTCAAGGAAAAAGATTTGACCAGAACCTTATCCTACCTGGGGGAAGGGCATTTTTCTGACTTTAGCCTCCTCTAGCCTTCCCACCTTACATAGAAAGTATAGGAATTAAGAAAGTTTTAAATACCACACATAAATGGCACATTTTATGTATCTATATCCCTATATCACATTTTTTATCCATTAATCTGTCAAAGTATACTCAGGTGGGTATCTTGGCTATTATGAACAACACTGCAGTGAACATGGGAGTGCACGTATCTCTTCAAGGTACTGATTTCATTTCCTTTGCATATATACCCAGAAGTGGAATTGGCAGATCATATAGCAGTTCTATTTATAATTTTTGAATACACTCCATACTCTTTCCATTTAATGGCAGTATTAATTGTATTATTATTATTATTATTATCATCATCAACCTACTTTTGCCTCTCACTATATGTGTGTCTTTATGCTAGTATCATGCTGTAGCTTTGTAACATATTTTGAAATCAGGAAGTGTTATACCTCTAGCTTTGTTTTTCTTGCTCAGGATTGATTTGGCTACTTGGGGTATTTTGTGGTTTCATATGACTGTTACAATTGTTTTTCTATTTTTGTGTAAAAGTGGCATTAGGATTGTGATGAGAATAGCATTGCATATACTTTGGGTAATATGGACATTTTAACAATATTAAGTGTTCCAATTCATGAACACAGTATGTCTTTTTATTTATTTGTGTCTTCTTAAATTTCCTTCATCAAAGTTTTATAATTTTCAGGGTAAAAATCTTTAACATTTTAAATTAAGTTTATTCTTATGTATTTTATTATTTCATTGGTCTTATGAATGGAATTGTTTCCTTAATTTCCTTTATCGGTAGTTCATTCTTAGTTTATAGAAACATGATTAAATTTTACTTTCTGCAACTTTATTGAATTTATTTATTCGTTCTAACATTCTTTTGTTGATTCCTTAGGGTTTTCTATGTACATACTCATGTTGTCAGCAAACAGAGATCATTTCACTTCTTCCTTTGCAATTTAGATGCCTTTTATTTCTTCTTACCTAATTACTCTGGCTAGGACTTCCACTACTCCTATATTGAATAGAAATGGTAATAGTGGTCATCCTTGCCTTGCACCAGACCTTGGAGGGAAAGCTTTGAGTTTTCCTCCATTGATTATTATACTAGCCGTGTGCTTTTCATATAGGGCCTTTATTGTATTGAGGTTAGTCCCTTCTATACCTATTTTGTTGAGAGTTTTAATCATGGGTGGATGTTGAACTGTGTCAGCTGCTTTTTCTGTAACTATTGTGATGATAATGTGGGGGTTTTTCTTTCATTTTTATGTGGTATATTACATTGATTAATTTGCATATTCTGAACTATCCTTTTATCCCAGGGATAAATCCCGCCTGGTCATGGTGTATTATCCCTTGTAATGGGCTATTGAGTCGCTAGCATTTTATTGAAAATTTTGCATCTATGTCATTAAGAATATTGGCCTGTACTTTTTTCTTTGAGGTGTCTTTGTCTGGCTTTGGTATCAGCATAATACTGGATTCATAAAATTAGTTTGGAAGTGTTCCTTCTTCTTCCATTTTTTGAAAGGTTTAAGGATTGTTATTAATTCTACTTTAGAATTTTGGTAGAATTCCCCTGTGAAGCTATCTGGTATAGGCTTTTATATTTTCAGTGGGTTTTGATTACTGATTTAGCATTCTTATTTGTTGTTGGTCTTTTAAGGCTTTCTATTTGTGCTTGATTTAGATTTGGTAGGTTGTATTTTTCTAGAAAGTTATCTATGTCTTCTATATTTTACCATTTGTTGGCATTTAATTATTTACAATAGTCTCACATGATTGTTTCTAGTACTGAAGCATGTTGTACAGATTTACCATTTCTAATTTTATTAATTTGAGTTTTCTCTCTTTTTTTTCTTAGTCTAGCTAAGGGTTTCTCAAGTCTACATATTTTTAATAACTCTTAATTTTGTTGATTTTTGTATTATTTTTGTATTCCCTATTTGACTTGCTGCTCTAGCCTTTATTATTTCCTTCCTTATGTAATGTGTGGCAGAAGCTATTTCTCTGGTAAGGGTGAGGCAGTGGCTCATTCTCAGGGAGGGTGGCACTTAGCAGTGGCTCTGGCTCTGAGGTAGAGTAGGAATGGGGGTGTCATCATTGCACAGCTCTGGCTCCAACTCCAGGGCAAGGAGTACAGTGACATCCCTGACCCCTGGTAAGTGGCAGCACACAGCACTCACTTCTCTAATGGGGACACTTGCAGCAGTAGTTCCTTCTTCAGGGGACACAGTGGTGGTGGTTCCCTCTCTAGGTGGAGCATAGTGGTGACCTTTTGGGGGTGAAGGTTCATAGCAATGTGGACTCCAACCTCTTCTGTCTTCTGGTCTCAGCAACAGTGAAGACTGCAGGGGTTCTTAATGGCAAAACTGCAGGTGTCTGCAGGGTTGACAAGTGTCACTAATGTCCTCTTACTTTCTTTATCCCACATAGCATATGGTTGCAGCTGAGACATTCCTCTTGATGTTGAGTTCTGCCAGAATGGAGGATAAGTTAATGCATGGAAAAGGCCTCCTACACCTTTCTATGAGATGGCCCCGAGTTTTTTGTGTTGTACAAGTTTCCTGCAGCCTCCTTCTTTCACTCTGGAACTCTGTCAGGGCTAATTTCATTAGTATATTGTTATTTATTTATTTTTGCTTTGTTTTGGTGGCAGAAATGAGAGTCAGGCCCTCCTAGTTTGCCTTCTTGCTGATAAGATGCCATTTGTTAAACTTATGGGGTTTCCTCAAATGTGATGGCTCATTTATTTTCCTCATTTATTTTCTGGCTACATTCCAAAGACTCTCCTTGACTTAACATTTTAACTATGATGCACCTGTTTGCATTATAGTACTTAGAGTTTGTTGTGCTTCTTGGATTTGTAGACTGAAGTTTATATCCAAGTTCTTATTTTTCAAATATTTTTCTGTTACTTTCTCTCCTTTCCTTTTTAATTTTTTTCAGTCTTTTTTTGTTCCTCAGATTGTATAATCTCCATCAATCTCTACCTTAGTTCACTGATTCTTTCTTTGCCACACCATGCTACTGATAGTCATCCCTACTGAGGTTTTAAGGTCAATTATTATGCTTTTCAATTCCAGGCTTTCCACTTGTTCTTTGTAATAACTTCTATATCTTTAGTTATATTCTTTATTGAATGAAACACTATCATTATGCCTTCTTTTAATTCTTTAAATATAGATTTCTTTAGTTTTTAAACATACTTTCACATATGCTTTAAAATTTTTATTTAATTAATCCACCATCATGGACCCTTTATAGGCAGTTTCTATTGCCAGCATTTCCCCCTATATATGGGTCACACTCTCCTGTTTCTTTGTATGTCTCATAATTTTTTATTGAAAACTGGAAATTTTAGATAATTTATTGTAGCAGCTCTGGATACTGATCTCTCTCTGAGGGTGATAACAGTTGTTGTTTTTTGCTTATTTGTTTGTTTAATAACTTGGCTCACCCACTTCCCCTCAGTGTGTAAGCTCTGAGTTATTTTTCTCTTTGTTTTTATCTTTCAGTGTGGCCACCTAGAATTCCCTTGTGTTGTTATAAGGCACTCATTGGTCAAAGATTATGCTTAAGCTCTCTTTGCCAATTAGAATTTTTACTCTTTACCATGGGATGCTTACATGGCTTAGAGGCTGCTATCTGAGTTCAAGAAATTAACATTTTTTTGTCCTACTTTCAGCCAGGCATTAGTAGCTTGAATGGTCCCTCTCTGTTAACTCTAGGTAGAGTTCAGCCTTCAGCATATATACAGTCTTCCAGACTGCCAAGGATGACTGTGGTATTATTTTTAAGCATTTCTTCTTAGAAGTTATACCTGAGTTAGAGTAGTTCATTGAAAAATCAGTGTTTTGTCAGAAGTTTTCTTTAAATCCCTTATGCCAGTAACACTTCTGCGCTGTATTAGTGGATCTGTGTGTAGCTCTGCCTCATATCTTGCTCTGATTGTTTCTTAATGGGTACAGCACAATCTATATGCACAACCTTCACAAACTTTAAGGCTGACTGTGACCCTTAGGGTGGCTGAATGAGCTCTTCATGGCTCATTCTCTGGTATTCACTATTAAACTTCCGGCTGTTCTGCCAATTTGCTTACATCAGAACCACCATCTCCAGTCCACAAGCTCTCTGTTGTTTTCAGCAACACCTTGAGACATGAGTTCTCCACTCACTATTCCAAATCATATCCATCCATTCCCTTGGGTAGAACTGAGGAGTTTTGGGCCCATCCAGCTTGCCTTCACTCCTGGGAAGAACCCCTGTGCTATCTTCTCAGCTTGCCCTCCAGGTGTAAAACCTCCACTCCACTACTGAGCTGGGGCTCAGACAATTGTAGCATTCTTGGCCTGCAGTACCTGAGGTAGAGCTTTTACAGTATGGGTGGGACTGGGCATAAGAAGGGAGACCAGTCCTCTTTTCTGCTCGCTCAGAAGAGAGGTTCTGCAGTTTGGAAATGGGTAGAGTGTGGAAAACCTGTAGCTTACTTCTCCTGTGATAAATATATATATATATATATATATATATATATATATATATATATATATATATTTATTTATTTATTTATAGCTCCAGACTGGAAGCCAGGGTGGAAGGGGTCCACCATATTCTTTGCAGCACTTGCCTGGGGGTAGATCTGGAAATTTGTGGCAAATAAGCCAGGTCACAGCTCAGATACCACAGACTCCCACTGGTTTTAGGAAAATTTACAGAGACTTTAAAAGATGTTTTTTGTTTTGTAATTTGTACTGGATAAATTGTTTTGCTAGGCACAGGGTCCACCATGCTCTTTATTCCATCATCCCAGAAGTTCCAGTTCCACCTCCAGTAACTATTTCATATTCTTTGTATTCAATATTTCTGGCACACTACCTTCCTGTTTCATGTTCAGTGTTTTCCTCTTTGTTGATGCTAAAACAATCAAAGAAAGAAAAAGAAACAAGGAAGGAAGGAAGGAAGGAAGGAAGGAAGGAAGGAAGGAAGGAAGGAAGGAAGGAAGGAGAAAGAAAGAAAGAAAGAAAGAAAGAAAGAAAGAAAGAAAGAAAGAAAGAAAGAAAGAAAGAAAGAAAGAAAGAAAGAAAGAAAAATCAATCTTAGGAGACTGGCTGGCAAGCTCTTGAGTATGGTGCTCCTGGGGCCTGCAGAGCTCTCTGTCCTCTCCCTGCTCTGATTCCGTGTTGGGAAGAGGGGCTTATGCCTTTACTCTTCCCTACATCAGTGGGAGCACTGTTCTTCCCAGTGTAGAGAAGATAGGCTTTATGCCTTTGGCCTCTTTTATGCAACATTGTATTTCTGGTACCTGCGGACTTTAAAAATTGCCCACAAATTTTATGCAAAAATCTACAGACAAATGGGGCCTTTATTTTCTACCATGCCAGCCCACAGTTTGGAATGTAGGTATGGAGTCTGTGGTGACATTAGACTATACATCTAGTTAAGTTAAAAATCTTTATTAGTTCCTGTTAAATCAAAACCATCTAAATCAAATTATTTTCTTCATAAGAGCTCTAAGATTTATTTTATTTTATTTTTAAAACATTATTTAATCGTTTTGTGGTGACTTTCTCCACTTTATTGATGAGAAAACAAAAGCGCAAAGGACTTAAGTAATTTGTCCAGGGTCACATGGCTAATAATCGCCAACCTCAAGGCACAAACCCAGGCACTCTGGCCCATGCTCTCTAAGCAATGTTCCACTACATGTAAGGAGAGCAGAAGCTCGCCGCCCCAGGGGCTGGTACACAGCAGGTACCCAGGAATTGATGAATGAAGGAAGGTTTTTTTAAAATTATATTTTATTGATTATGCTATTACAGTTGTCCCATTTCTCCCCCATCATTCCCCTATACCCTGCACACCCCTCCCACCCACATTCCCCCCGTTAGTTTATGTCCATGTGTCATAAGTTCTTTATTTTCTTAATTTATTTTAATTGTTGTTCTTGTACAGATTTCTGACTTTTACTCTCATCCCAGCCCACCGCCCCAGCCCTCCCCACCTCCCTCCCATTGCCACCCCCCTAGTTTTTATCCATGTGTCCTTTATACTTGTTCCTGTAAACCCTTCCCCTTTTCCCCTTATCTTCCTTCCCTTCTCCCCTCTGCTGACTGTCAGTCTGTTCTCAATTTCAGTGTCCTTGGTTATATTTTGCTTGTTTGTTTTGATGGTTAGGTTCCTGTTAAAGATGACATCATTTGGTATTTGTCTTTCACTTCCTGGTTTATTTCACTTAGCATGCTGCTCTCCAGTTCCATGCATGTTGTTGCAAAGGGTAGGAGCTCCTTCTTTATTTCTGCTGCATAGAATTTCATAGTATAAATGTACCATAGTTTTTTGATCCATTCATTTACTGATGGGCACCTTCATTGCTTCCAACACTTGGCTATTGTAAATTGTGCTGCTATGAACATAGGGGTGCATAGGTTCTTTTGGACTAGTGTTTCAGGGTTCTTAGGATATAATCCTAGCAGTGGAATTGCTGGATCAAAAGGTAGATCCATTTTTAGTTTTCTCAGAAAATCCTGTACTGCTTTCCATAGTGGTTGTACCAGTCTGCAATCCCAGCAACAGTGCACTAGGGTCCCCTTTCCTCTACAACCTCTCCAACACTTGTTGTTTGTTGCTTTGTTTATGATGGTCATTCTGACTGGTGCGAAGTGGTATCTCACTGTGGTTTTAATTTTGATCTCTCTGATAGCTAGCAATACTGAGCATCTTTTCATGTGTCTCTGGATCCTCTAGATGTCCTCCTTGGAGAAGTGTCTGTTCAAGTCCTTTGCCCATTTTTAATTGGGTTGCTTATCTTCTTGAGTAGAGTCCTGTTAAGTTCTTTATATATTTTGGAGATTAAACCCTTGTCTGAGGTATCATTGGCAAATATGTTTTCCCATACAGTTGGTTCTCTTTCTATTTTAATACTGTTTTCTTCAGCCATGCAGAAGATTTTCTTTTGACAAGATCCCATTTGTTTATTCTTTCCTTTATGTCCCTTGCTCTGGGGGACACATCAGTAATAATGTTGCTGCGTGAAATATCTGAGATTTTCTTGCCTATATTCTCCTCTAGTAATTTAATGGTGTCATGGCTTATATTTAACTCTTTTATCCACCTTGAATTTATTTTTGTGTATGGTGTAAGTTGGTGCTCGAGTTTCATTCTTTTGCATGTAGCTGTCCAGTTCTCCCAACACCATTTGTTGAAGAGGCTACTTTTACTCCATTTTATGTTGCTGCCTCCTTTGTTGAATACTAATTGACCATAGAGAATTGGGTTTCTTTCTGGGCTCTCTGTTCTATTCCACTGGTCCATGTGCCTGTTTTTGTGCCAGTACCAGGCTGTTTTGATTACAGTGGCCTTGTAATACAGTTTGGTATCAGGTATTGTGATCCCTCCTACTTTGCTCTTCTTTCTCAAAATTGCTGCAGCTATTCCGGGTCATTTATAGTTCCACATAAATTTTTGAAGTGTTTGTTCTATATCTGTGAAATATGCCATTGGTACTTTAATATGTATTGCATTGAATCTGTAAATTGCTTTGGGTAGTATGGACATTTTGATAATGTTAATTCTTCTGATCCATGAACATGGTATATGTTTCCATTTGTTTGTGTCTTTCTTGATTTCTTTCTTCAGTGTTGTGTAGTTTTCTGCATACAGGTCTTTTACCTCCTTGGTTAGGTTTATTCCTAGGTATTTTGTTTTTCTTTTTGCTATATCAAATGGGATTTTTTTTCTTGACTTCTGCTTGTGCTCTTTCATTGTTGGTATACAGAAATGTCTTTGATTTCTGGATATTGACTTTGTATCTGACTGTTTGGCCAAATTCATTTATTAGGTCAAGCAGCTTTTGGCCAAGTCTATAGGATTTTCTACGTACACTATCATGTCATCTGCAAACAATGATAGTTTTGTTTCCTTCTTTCCAATTTGGATGCCTTTTATTTGCTTTTCTTGTCTAATTGCTGTGGCTAATACTTCCAATACTATATTGAATAGAAGTGGTGAAAGTGGACAACTTTGTTTTGTTCCTGATCTTAGTGGAAAAGATTTTAGTTTTTGCACTTTGAGTATGATGTTGGCTATAGGCCTCTTATATATTGCCTTGATTATGTTGAGGAATGCTCCCACTTTGCTGAGTGTTGTTATCATGAATGGTTGTTGTACCTTATCAAATGCTTTTTCCAACTATGAAGAACTGTATGCTAAGAAATTTGAAAACCTAGGTGAAATGGACAAGTTTCTAGAAAAGTATAATCTCCCAAAACTCAAAGAAGAAGAAGCAGAAAGCCTGAACCGACCAATAACAGCAGATGAAACTGAAGCAGTAATCAAAAAACTCCCAACATGCAGAAGCCCTAGACCACGTGGATTCACAGGAGAGTTCTACAAAGCATTTAAGGAAGAGCTAACCCCTATCCTTCACAGACTATTCCAAAAAATCCAAAATGATGGAAGACTCCCAAACTCTTTTTATGAAGCCAGCATCATCCTAATTCCAAAACCAGATAAAGACACAACAAAGAAAGAAAACTTCAGACCCATATCGCTGATGAACATAGACGCTAAAATCCTCAACAAAATATTGGCAAACCGCATCCAACAATACATTAAAAAGATCATACAACATGACCTAGTGGGATTCATCCCTGGGATGCTAGGATGGTTCAATATTTGCAAATCAGTAAATGTAATACATCACATAAACAAAAGCAAAGACAAAAATCACATGATCATATCAATAGATGCAGAAAAAGCATCTAAGATTTTTTTTAGAATAACATTACTAGTGTTCCCTAGAATGTTCTTTACACTTAAGTAAAACAATTGAAGAGTGCTGTTACCATTCCTTACGTCATTACTCTGAGTTACTTCTCTTGGGCTACACCTATCATGCATTCAGAGAGGTGGTTTCTGAACAGTGCATTGGGGCTCTTTCCTCCCATGAATCAGACACTTTCCTGTAATGCAGCCTAGAATATAAGCAGATAGTCTGTGGCATTGAGCACTGCCAGATGTTTTGTGGCTCATATGCTGAGAGTCGTCACTGCAGCAAGCACATTTGCAAATGGAAATGTATTTATAAATAACCGATCTGCATGCAGCCTTAATAATTCACAGTTCTCACATGCCTAGAGAACTCCCTATTTTCATCCCAAATCACTGCTAATCATGACCAGTGTCTGTCAGCCTGGTCTGTTATCTGGGTCTGAGAAAATACCTTTGCTTTCTATTATATTAAACTGTGATTATTTCTTACCTTAAAGATTTTTAAATCTTCTGTTTCCCCTTATACATAGGACCTCAGCTGGATTCTATTTTTATATGAGCCAACATGTTTCTATTTATATCTGTTATCCTTTTAGTCCTCTAAAGGATATCTGAAGGGACTTCTAGGACATGTGCCCTTGGAAAAAATGAACCTCATTCTTGAAAACAATAATTCCCTTAGCTCTATCCAAAGTGAAAACACATGTAGGAAAGTTACTGATTTAACAAGGCTGTGAATAATATGAATGTAGATACTAGGAAACTGAGTCAGGGAGGGGGGCACTTTTTCCTGGAAATGTACTGAATCTGCAGTTAACTAGTAGTCTCATGGGCCTTGCAATATTGTAGCCAGGGCGCCTACATTGAAACTCACTAGACTAAATGATGGGAGCAGGGTAGAAGTGGAATGGCAGCAGCAAACTGTTTATTTCCCAGTGTTTATTTGTCCCTCAGAGGATACATAACTCCATCATTTAGTTATTTTTCACTTTGTTGATCTGGAAAATACTATTTTTGATACCAATGTCAAAGAGCAATGTGAACTAAAACAGCTGTTTATGTGGTCATAGTATTTTTTTAAGAAGTGTGTATGGCTTTTATTATTTCATGCCTGGAATGGAAATAACTATTTATATGAAGAACAGGATTAATAAATCATTAAGCACATGAAAAGGGTTCAGGAGACATGATTTTAACTCTGGTCTGCTACCAAAATACTGTGGAAGAGTTCCAATGTCTGAATACCTCAGTGCCTTCAAATACAGTATGGAAACATCACAGCCTGTTTTTTTTTTTTTATTCCCAAGTTTTATGATTACAAGTCAAATGGGAACTAAATGTGAATTCATGAATGTATAAATATAATTATACTTCATGAGAGTTAATAATACAATGCTAGAACTTAAAAATAAAAAAAAAACTGATTTCAAGAAGAATAAAACAAATAAATGGAAATGCCATATTTTAATATATTTTATTGATTATGCTATTCCAGTTGTCCCATTTCTCCCCCATCATTCCCCTCCACCCTTCATACCCCATCCCACCCACATTCCCCCCGTTTAGTTCATGTCCATTTATCATAAGTTCTTTAGCTTCTACATTTCCCACACCATTCTTCCCCTCCCCCTGTCTATTTTATACCTACCATCTATGCTACTTATTCTCTGTACTTTTTCCCCTCTCTCCTCCTCCCACTTGCCTGTTGCTAACCCTCCATGTGATCTCCATTTCTGTGTTTCTGTTCCTGGTCTACTTGTTTGCTTAGTTTGCTTTTGTTTTAGGTGTGATTGTTAATAACTGTGAGTTTGCTGTCTTTTTACTGTCCTATTTTTTATCTTCTTTTTCTTAGATAAGTCCCTTTAACATTTCATATAATAAGGGCTTGGTGATGATGAACTCCTTTAACTTGACCTTATCTGAGAAGCACTTTATCTTCCCTTCCATTCTAAATGAAAGCTTTGCTGGATAGAGCAATCTTGGATGTAGGTCCTTGACT
>PVKU01010031.1:0-27062 GCA_004027475.1 Anoura caudifer | reverse complement strand
AAGCCCCTTCTTGCCTGTAAGGTCTCTTTAGAGAAATGAGCTCACAGTCTGATGGGAACTCCTTTCTAGGTGACTCTGCCTTTATCCCTTGCTACTTCTAGAATTCTCTCCTTCATTTTAATCTTGGCTAATGTAATTATGATGTGCCTTGGTGTGTTCCTCCTTGGGTCCACCTTTTTGGGGACTCTGAGCTTCCTGGACTTCTTGGAAGTCTATTTCCTTTGCCAGATTGGGGAAGTTCTCCTTTGTTATTTGTTCAAATAACTTTTCCACTTGTTGCTCTTCCTCTTCCCTTTCTGATAACCCTATAATTTGGATGTTGGGACATTTAAAGATGTCCTGGATGTTCCTAAGCCTCTCCACTTTTTTTGAATTCTTGTTTCTTCCTTCTTTTCTGTTTGGTTGTTTCTATCTTCCTTCTGGTCCACTCCATTGATTTGAGTCCCAGTTTTCCTCCCATCTCTAATTGTTCCCTGTGCATTTTCCTTCCTTTCACTTATTGTAGCCTTCATTTGTTCATCTAATTTGTGAGCAAAGTCAACCAATTCTATGAGCATCCTCATCACATTTGAACTGTGTTTCTGATAGGTTGGCTATCTCTTGGTCACTTAGATGAATTGGCTCTGGGGCTTTGATTTGTTCTCCCATTCGAGCCATTTTGGTTTTTTTTTTTTTTTTTGGTCTGGTCTCAGCTATTATGTAGTGAGGGGCAGAACCTTAGGTGTTCCCCAGGGCGGGGCAGTCTAGTTGTTGGGTAGTGACACTGTATGTGGGGGTGAGGTCAGAGAGGGAACAGTGGTGCTTGCTCTGCTCTCTCTCAGATTCCAGTCCCTTCTGCTTCCCCTTCACCTGGATTATTGGCATGCAAATGTGGGACTGACTGGTCAGCCAGCTGCTTTGCACAACCTCACTGGGTCTGCAACGTTGTCACCCCATGCCCGGGGTCCACTAGCTGCCACCTGTGTGTCTGGGGTCTGCTAGCCACCACCTGCATGCCTGGGATCTGCCAGCCGCTGCTGACTGTGTGCCCGGGTCCTCCATCCTCCACTTTTTCCTGCTGCAACTCCGCCCCTCTTACCGGTCTGGATGAATGGTTGTTGGACCTCTGTACAGTTCAATTTTCAATCAGTTCTGGTTGTTTTCTTCTTTCTAAATCTTTGTTGTCCTTAATTTTGGTTGTGCAAGGAGGCACAATTTGTCCACCTATGCCTCCATCTTGGCCGGAAGTCAGAAAGGCCATGTTTTTTATTTAAACTAAATAGTAAACTAAATGGCACTTTGTACTATTAACAAAATGAGCTTGTATACGTTGCCATCTCCAATTTGTGTTATCTACACACACTGTTATTTAAGCAATTTTATTTTGTATAATCTACAACTGCATTGTTATTAAAGATATATATACATATCATATAAATTTAACAAATATATACATAATTAAAAGCATTTTCTAAATATTTGTTTCAAAAGACTCTCCACATATAAAATTCAATACTGCATTAATATATAAGAATTCAAATTTTATTTTTGTCAAAATAATCATAACACATTGATAGTTTCTGTGTGTATATGTAATTAAATAACTGTTTTATTCTTCACAAATAATAGTATATTTTGTAATTTGTTCAGTCTTGGATTATTTGAAAGTTAATAAATATTTTAAGATGTAACACCCTGTATAATATTAATATTTTTATCAACATAAGTATAATCTTTTCCAATGAAAGACTACAATAAAGCATGTACTTTCTTTTTTAGATTATTTTTAAATATTTTTATTGATTATGTTACTACAGTTTTCCCAACTTTTTCCTCTCTATCCCACTATGCTTTGCTCTGCCCAACCCTGCAGCATTCCTCCTGCTTTGTTCATGTCCATGGGTTGTACATATAACTTCTTTCAGTCCCCTGTTTCCCACACCCTTTTTTCTCTCCCCATCTACCTTATGCCTACTAATTATGCTTCTTCTTCTCTCTACCTTTTCCCTGCTATTCCTCCCTTCCCCCTCTCCACTGAAATCCTTCCATTTGATGTCCGCTTCTCTGATTCTGTTCCTGTTCTGGTTCTTTGCTTAGTTTTTGTTTTCATTTTCTTTTCTTTTAGGTTTATTTGTTGATAGTTGTGAGTTTGTTGTCATTTTATTGTTCATATTTTTTATCTTCTTTTTCTTAGATAAGTCCCTTCAACATTTCACATAATATGGGCTTGGTGATGATGAACTCCTTTAACTTGACCTTATCTGAGAAGTGCTTTATCTGCCCTTCCATTCTAAATGAAAGCTTTGCTGGATAGAGTCATCTTGGATGTAGGTCCTTGTCTTTCATGACTTCAAATACCTCTTTCCAGCCCCTTCTTGCCTGCAAGGTTTCTTTTGAAAAATCAGATAATAGTCTCACGGGCACTCCTTTGTAGGTAATTCTCTCCTTTACTCTTGCTTCTTACAGGATTCTCTCTTTATGTTTAATCTTGGGTAATTTAATGATGATGTATGTGCCTTGGTGTGTTGCTCTTTGGGTCCAACTTCTTTGGGACTCTCTGGGCTTCCTGGACTTCTTGGAAGTCTGTTTTCTTCACCAGACTGGGGACGTTTTCCTTCATTATTTGTTCAAATGTGTTCAATTTCTTGCTGTTATTCTTCTCCTTCTGGCACCCCTATAATTCAGATATTGGAATGTTTCAGGTTGTCCCAGAGGTTTGTAAGAGTGTCTTTACTTTTTCAAATTCTTGTTTCTTCATTTTGTCTGGATGGATGTTTATTTTTTTCCTTTTGTTCCAAATCATTGCTTTCAGTCCTGGTTTCCTTCCTGTCACTGTTGGTTCCCTGAATACTTTGCTTTATTTCACTTTGGGTATTTGTTTTTTTCATTTTTGACCAAGCTCAATCAGATCTGTGAGCATTTTGATTACCAGGGCTTTAAATGCTCCATCAGATAGGTTGGCAATCTCCTCCTCACTTAACTCTCTTTCTGAGGCTTTACCCTGTTCTTTCATTTGGGCCATATTTCTTTGTCTTGGTGCAGCTGATAGGTTGTAAGGGGGTGGGGCCTTAGGTATTCACCCAGGCTGGGCACTGCCTATTGGGGAGGAGCCAGAGAGGGAACAGTGCTGTTCACCTGCTTTTCTCTAGCGCACTTTTCAATGGGCTCTCTGCTCTCCTGTGAGACTGGGAGCTTCACCTACTGCCAGAACGCCCATAGTACACAGCCACCCCTGAGTCCCCTTAAATCAGGCCCTCCCATAGCATGCTGAGCTGTGCAGCCAGCCCCACCCCCAAGGTCTACCACACAGCTGTGGTTTTTTTGAGTCTGCCCTCAAGGCCCACTGCCTCACTGGTCTGGTTGTTCTGGTTGATTTTTTCTTTAATTCCTTTGTTGTTGGAGTTCCATGCAGTTTGGTTTTCTGGTGCTTTTGTTTGTTTATTGCTTTCAGATTGGTTCTTATCCTCCTTTTGGTTGTGCAAGGAAGTGAAGGGTCACGCCTCCATCTTGGCCAGACTCCTGAAGTATGCACTTTCAACAGTCCAACTTAAATTATATATTCTATCTCTCTTAACTATAAATCTGACCATTCATACTGATGTGAAAATAAATTACTAAAAATACTAATGGAGGATATGCTTTATTTTATCTCCCACTACTTTCCATGTTTTTGCTCTAAACCAGGATGGTGGTTGTCTGAGCACAGCCAAAAGAATTCAGAGCATAGATTATTATGTGATTATAATAATATATAAAATAGCCTAGGTTACTTTTTGGATAATAATATATTTGAATCTTTATGTAATTGTACTCAGTGCCAAATATGAGATTCCTTTTCCTTCAAGGTCAATTAAACATACAATTAAAAGTTACTCCCATATGTCTCCCTTCCATGGCTGTCAGTTCAGACTTTTTGGGGTCTCATTTCTCCATGAATCTCTACAAAATAATTTATGCAACCTCTATTCTAAATAGCTCTAAAATTAAAAATTCCATTTCATAATTGCTTCTTCTCAGTAATAAAGTGGTGCATTTCTTTATCTTGCTAACAACCAAAAAGTGTTTCATTCTTGAAAGTGCCTGATTTTGCAGAGGGAAAGAGTAAAGCGAAGAGCAGTTTGTGAAAAAGAAATGGCAATGCAATCAGCACCAGGAATGTGGAAGGATGATATTCAGGAAGAACTAAACAAATTTACCCCCTTCTAAATACTTTTTTCTGCACTTATCATATCATGTTTTCAGTCAAATAGCCATTGAGCATGACTCAGCAGAGATGGAAAGAAAGGGGCATAAAAATAGTCAAATTTTGGTTTTTGAATTTCAAACAGCTAGGATCAGAGGAATAAGAATAATTGTATTCATAAGTAATATATTTATGAGATGTTATCATAAGTAGTGAAAGAAGATTTCTTGATTTGGAGAGACAAGTGATGATAGAAATGGGAAAAGTAAGGGAAGTCTTCGAGGGCATAGAATATAAGATGAAAGGGATTGATTTCCAAAATGGTCAAATAAGATATTACTCTTTCATATCCCTCCCTCAACAACAATAATTTGGCATGCCTCCTTGGACAAAAGTGCCTTTGTGGTGGCTGTGAGATCCAGATAGAAGGTTGTGAAACCTCACTGCAGTCCTAGACTGGGGAGAGCAATTGTAAGACAAGAGGCCTGCAGGCAGATTACTCACTGAGGATGATCCCAGCTGTAGACCTGGGAACAGATCCAGGAAATAGAAGGAATGCTGGACATTTCACATATATGTAGAAATTAACAACCCACTCCTGAACAATGAATGAGTCAAAGAAATCAAAAAGAAAATGAAAATGCAACTACCAAAATATATAGGAGGCACAAGGCAGAGGAGTAAAATAGGGATAAGTAGTCGCAGCCCAAGTCTGAGAAATGCCTTACATTGATGGGACTTCTGAGAGGCTAAGCAGTTGATGTTCTTGGCACTCTCAGGGCAAAACAGACATTGATAACAGTGGCAGACTAAATTAAGTTAAGCAAGTTTGTGGGCAAGTAGAGAGATGGAAAGAGTGGCAATTAATTTCTTTTAATGCTTTCTAAAAGCCTAGAAAAATATGGTAACTAGGTTTGTGTTAAAGTTGTATAGGATTTGGTGCACTACCTGTTGGCTGAAGCAGCACTAAGTGAAACCTTTCATTTGAAGTTTAATTGGGTTATGTTTAATAGAACTAAGAGGAAGAAACTGAAATCTGGAAAAGGTAAAACATGTCTCACAGAAACCAGAAGTTCAAAGAAGTAACTGAATTAAGGATGCAAATAATCCAACACCACCCTTATGTTAATACATCCATTATGTATGAACCCAGAAGAAGGGGAATAAAATTTATTTTCAAGCACTCATAAAATATTACAAAACTATAAATAAAAGTACAAATAAAATTTCAAATTTCTTACAAATACCATACAAAAAGTCACAATACAAAATTTATGGCAAAATAAAATTGGAAAAATCAATGACAAAAAAGTAACATACATAAAACACTAATCAAAATATCTAAAAAATTAGGCATACATTCTGAATAATTTGTTGGTAAAGAGGAAACCACAAAATTTTTGTAAAGGAAAAATAAAATGACTATATTTCAAACCTGAGTTTTGCATCTAACACTGTAATGAAAGAGAGCTACATAGTAACTGCATTTACTAAAAAGCCTAGAAAAAAGAATATTTCAACTCAAGATGGAAAAGAAACAAGAAAAATAAAGCACCTAAAATAGAAGGAAGACAGTGATAATTAACAGCATTAAAAAATACAGTCCTGGCTGGTGTGGCTCAGTAGATTGAATGCCTGCAGGCAAGACAAAGGGTTGACAGTTCAATTCGAGTCAGGGCACATGACTGAATTTCAGGCCAGGTCCCCAGTTCCTACAGGGGGCATGTGAGAGGCAACCACACATTGATATCTCTCTCCTTCTCTTTCTCACTCCTTTTCCCTCTCTTTAAAAGTAAATAAATAATTTAAAAAAAATACAAGAAAATACACACACAAAATTGATCAATAAATTAGAAATTTATCTTTTTAGGTAAGAAAAATGAAACACAGGACATTCTGTCAAATATTTTGTTTCTCGAAGAAAGGGGGTGGGAACAAACAACATCAGTAGTGAAAATGTAAACAAAATATTAAAAATAAATCTAAGAACAAGATCTTATGTTCTTATAATACTATGAACAAGTTATAGGGATAAATATACAAATCTAGGTGATATGGAAAATATTCTTAGGAAAATATAAATTAACAAGATGCTCAACAAAAAAGAGAACTGTATAATAAATAAGACAATAGTTAAATTTCTTCAACAAAAAGACATCAGACCCAAATGGACTTTTAGGTGGGTTCTACTAAATCTTAAAACACAAACAAACAAACAAAAACAGCTAACACCAATTATATACAAACTGTTCCAGAGCATAGAAAAGAAGATGAGAAACTACTTATTTAATATTTTTGAAGTTAGTGATGACTGCAACACTCAAAACAGAAAATTACAAGAAAATAAAATTTTTGGTTAATTATACTTACAAACATAGAAGCAAAAGTCCTAAGCTGATTATCAGCAAACCACAATCAATAGTTTATCATAAAAATTATATCACAACCAAAGCCTAAGCTCAAAATTTCAAGAATAACACCACATTAGAAAAATTATTAAGGGAATAAATTCACTAAAATCACAAATTAAATGAGAACATTTCATTAATAATACATGTCAATATACCATTTAATAAAATGCAAAAACCATTCATGACAAATATTTTTGCCGGAATTAACTTTCATAAGTGTATCTACCAGAAACCTATAACAAATATATGTATACTATATAAGATGTGAAGTTTTAGAGCAATTTACAGTAAGGGCAGGAATAAAATTGTTGCATCTTATAATTACATTGTGCTAAAAGTACTACCCATTGCAGCAAAATGAGAAAAAAATATAAAGTATGGATGTGAAAGTTAGAGAAGATGAAAAAATATTATTTGCAAATAATATCACTTATGAAACAATTCAAAATAATAAACTGAGACACTATTAGAACTAAAGAGAAAATTCAGCAGTGGAACATAAATTTACACTGACAGCTGACCATAGATTTATGCTACTTTACTACAACTGTGCTTAGTACATCAGATGTAAGAACAGAAAGGAAAGCATGTTGAATTCATTTACAGCGTTGGTTTCTCGGTTGTATGTAAATAAAAAAACAAGTTTAATAATATTAAGGGAACTTGTTTGAAAATAGTTTAGATAATCATTGAGATCTCAATTTTATTTTTATACACATTATCTACATCTGCTAGCCCTGGCTGGTATAGCTCAGTGGATTGAGTGCAAGCCTGAGAACCAAGGGTCACTAGTTCAATTCCCAGTCAGGGCACATGCCTGGGTTGTGGGCCAGATCCCCAGTAGGGGGCACATGAGAGGCAACCACACTCTGATGTTTCTCTCCCTCTCTTTCTCCTTCCCTTCCCCGCTCTCTAAAAAAAATAAAATCTTTTTTAAAAAATTAAAATAAATCTACTAGATAATTGGCAACTACACTTCCAACTTTATGCTGTATAGATGTAGTTTAAATGTGAATTTTAGAGGAATATAAATAAAATTAAAAAGTGAAATTTAAAGCACAGACATACTTCTTTGTTTTTATTTTTAATATATACCTCCCCAAAATCCCTGAGAAGAAATAGAATTTGTTTCCTTAGTGGAACAAAATGTCCTGACTGATCAAAATAACGTTTTCAGATCTTCTATTCAAAGGAACATAGTTTAGTTAAAGGATGACAAGGAGAGATGAAATTATGTTCCATGCAAAACAAAGCTAATATCATTAGAGATACTACTTCAAGAATAATATATAGCCTTTATTACTCTGTTGATATATAGTTATGAAAATAAATAGACATTGTCTTGAGCTGATAACAGCATTCTATCAGTTCCAGAATGTATGCATCATGTAGTTACTTGATTTAATGTACACATGAATAAAAAGTTCAAAGGAAAACTCCTTTTTTATATGAAAATGAAAAGGAATAAAGAAACAAAGATAACTACATATGCTTTGCTCAACCATACTATAATAAATTCTATCACATTGAAAACATTTTATCAGATTTTAAACCTGTTGATTGATTAACTATTTTTAATATTCCTTCCCTGGGAGAGGGACCGGGTGTGCACACATAATGCAACTCATTTCTAATATGCTGAAACATTTAAAATTGAGTAAAAACAAAGAGCCTTCTAATCTCATGACATTTGGAAAACAGCATGTAGAAAAGAATTTAGAGCATGGATTTGGCAGTAAAATAAAATGACAGAATTGGAATCCCTCATCTATTCTCCAGCATGAGAGAGATCTAAATTAAGAATGTGGTAAAGAAGACAAAATGAGCCAACCATAAATAAAGCCAACTATTTAAAAACCATTTCATTTTTTAATTATATTTATTGGGGTTACATTGTTTAATATCACTACATAAGCTTCTAGTGTACAGTTCTATAATGCATCATTTGTATATTGCACTGTGTGCTCATCACCCAAAGTTGATTCTCCTTCCATTACTACATATTTGACCCCCTTTACCCACTTCATCCACCCCTCCCCCCACTACCCTTCTGGTAACAACCATACTGTTATCTGTGTCTATGAGTTTCCTTGTTTTATTTGTTTGTTGCTTTATATCCCACATGAGTGAAGTCATTTGGTTCTTGTCCTTTTCTGTCTGATTTACCTCACTTAGCAAGATATTGTCAAGGTCTATCCATGTTGTTGCAAATAACAGTACTTCATCCTTTCATAGGGCTGAGTAGGGCTGAATAGTATTCCATTGTATATACGTACTGCATCTTCCTTATCCCATCATCCATCAAAGGACATTCAGGTTTTTTCCATGTCTTAACCACGGTGAATAATGCTGCAATGAACATAGGGGTGCATATATCTTTAAGAAAAAAAGTTTTCAAATTTTGGGGGTAGATACTCAGAAGAGTTAATGCTGGGTCCCATGGTAGCTCTACTCTTAATTCTTGGAGGAACCTCCATACTGTTTTCCATAGTGGCTCTCCAGTTTACATTCCCACCAGCAGTGAATGAAGGTTCCTTTTGTTCCACATCCTTTCCAAAACTTGTTAGCACTTGTCTTGTTTGTAATAGCCATTCTAATGTGTGTGAGATGGTATCTCATTGTGGTTTTGATTTGCCTTTGCTTTATATCTTGTGAATTTGAGCATCTTTTCATATATCTCCTGGCTATTTTTATGTCTTCTTGGGAGAAGTGTCTGTTCGGGTCCTCTGCATGCATTTTTAATTACATTTTTGAGTTGTATGAGTTCTTTATATATTTTGGATATTAGCCCCTTATTCTTGGTATTATTTGCAGATATCTTTTTCCATTCAGTTAGTTGCCTTTTTGTTTTATTGGCGGTTTCTTTTGCTGTGCAGAAGCTTTTTAGTTTGATATAGTCCCATCCATTTATTTTTGATTTTCCTCCCTTTGTATTTGAGGTCCAACTCACAAAAGCCTCTCTGAGACCAAGTGCCATATGTTTAGTACCTATGTTTTCTCCGTGTATTTTATTTTTTCAGGTATTATGTTTAAGTATTTAATCAATTTTGTGTATGGCATCAAATAGCAGTCTAGTTTCATTCCTTTGCATGTGGCTTTCCAGTTTTCCCAGCACCATTTATTGAAGAAGTTTTCCTTTTGCCATGCTTTTCAAAATGATTTTATGAAAAATCATTTCATCCTGGCTGGTATAGCTCAGTGGATTGAGTGCGGGCCTGCGAACCAAAGGATCGTGGTTCAATTCCCAGTCAGAGCACATACCCGGGTTGCAGAACAGTTCCCAGCAGGGGACACATGAGAGGCAACCATACATTGATATTTCTCTCCCTCTCTCCTTCCCTTCCCCTCTAAAGATAAATAAATAAAATATTTAAAAAATTTTAAAAAGAAAAACCATTTCATTTCTAAATGTAGCAGTGATTTATTTATGTACATATGACTCCCGCACTTTTATTCAACTTGTAAATTTTGAAAGTTTGCCATTCTGGCAAGTTACTGAGAATGAACTCAATCTGTTTCAATTTAGTAAAATCTGGTCTACTCAGAGTGGCCTGTACTTACAACTTTGCATTCTGTAAATTAGCGAACTATTATAAGAAATGCAATCCTGCTTCTACAGTAATAGAATTAGAAGCTTCAAATTAACAGTGCTAATGATAATATTTTGAAAGAAATTTTAGCATACAAGGTGAAGATGGCTTGTAAGATTGATATTCTACTTTACTGAGGGTATATTAATGTGTTATTTATTTCTATTTCACATGTAAAAGATTTAGTTTACTATAAATACAGAAAAGTGAAGTCAACTTCAGTTTTAAATTACTAAATTACTTCATGTCTACATATTTTATGAAATATTATTTAGAGTTATATAATGCGGAACTACTTTAATGTGTCATGTTACTTTTCTTTAGTTCCTAACAGTAGTTTCTACTGGCCAAATGCATTATTTTTAATCTATTATTATACAAAAATGCACCTTTTTATAAGTTATATAGGTAAGTTCCACTTTCTAAGCTGACATTAAAGCAATTGTTTAGCACTCTGATAATAACAGAGATTGATCACGTGTTTCCTGCTATGCAGGGAAAATAAATAATTTTTATATTCAGGAACAGTAACTTTGAAAGATAAAAAATAAAAGCACATTGTCAGTTCTTGGTGCCATCTAGTGCCGAACAGATGACAGAAGATGGGTGATATGCTATTACAAATACAGAGGAAACAAAGAGGACAGGGCCACCTAGTGATTATTTTAGCATTTCAAAGTAATAGGATGGATGACTTGTATTTAGGAGATGATTCACAAGCCTAAAATATTTTTAATTTTTAGATAGCATCAAATTTTATTTCATCCCATGGATGATGGCCCTCTAAAGCAAAGGTCAGCAAACTGTCCCCAATAGGCCAAATAAATGCAGCCTGCCACCTGTCTTCATATAGAGCTAACAATAATTTTCACATTTACATAGCTGAAAAATTTATAAGAAAGAATATTATTTTGTGACATGAAAATTGTATGAAACTCTGATTTCAGCATCCATAAAGTTTACTTGACCATTCCTATTTGTGTATGTGTTATCTACGGTTGTTTTAGAGTTACAATGAACGAGTTGAGTAATTGTAACTATATGTGGCCCACAAAGCCTAAAATACTTCCTATCTGGTCCTTTACAGAAAAAATTTGCTGACTCCTGCTCTAAAATACATTGGATTTTGAAAAAACACTCCAAGAAAAAATGAACACATGAATATATTATATTTAGTGTGTATAATATAAAGGGTCTGGCACAAATAATGCCACTTTTTTGTTACAAATCATAAGCATGTAATTCTGTAATATAATGATACCACACTCAAGCACACCATATGACATTTTAGGTGAAATGTTCAAATTAAAGCTATACATTATTACACCCATATTATTACCCTACCAACCACACACTCAAGCAGTGTTACTTCTGCTGGACCCATATATATGTGCCTATATATGTGCATGTATATCTGTAGTTTCTTTGATACATCCATATGTTGCATTGTTTGTTCAGTTTCAATTAAACACCACTTTCCATAATAACAAAATACCACTATATTGTTCAGCTTCACACTAGAGGAATCTAACGTATAGGCTGCAAGTTTGGGTTCCATTGTTTTTTCCCTTTTTTCCCCATTTTTATGATGTTCCACACCTCATCCTGAATGCACAAAGCCTACAAGACATTCCTGAGATCCACAGCCGTGCATCTTGCATGGCACTGTTCAAGACCATTTTAAATCATCTGGGTGACTTCTTTACAAAGAACTTGTAAATCATTGATCCACATTTCCCAAGAGTTAACAAAAAGTATTCAGATTCTATTAGCATTACTGGAGGAGGACAAGCAAACACCCATTGTCTCTGTCTGGAGATTTTGATAGCATGTTGCCTCTATAAAATGTAAACAGGTATGGCCCTGGCTGGTGTGGATTGAGCACCAGCCTGCAGACCAAAGGGTTGCTGGTTCGATTCCCAGACAGGGCACATGCCTGGGTTGTGGGCCAGGTCCCCAGTAGGGGTGTGTGTGAGAGGCAACCACACATTGATATTTCTCTCCCTCTCTTTCTCCCTCCCTTCCCCTCTGTCTAAAAATAAATAAAATCTTTAAAGAAAACTTAAAATATTATTTAAAAAAATAAAATGTAAACAGGTCTGTGTGGTATTTGTCTTTCTCTGACTGGCTTATTTCATTAGCATAATACTCTCCTAGCCCATCCATGCTGTTGCAATAGGTAAGATTTCACTTATATGTGGAATGTAATGAAAAACAAATAAACAATATAGAAACAGACTTATAGAGACAGAGAAGAGACTGACAGCTGTCAGAGGGGAGGATTGTTGGGGGGCTGAGTGCAAAAGGTGAAGGATTAATAATAAAAAAATCCTTGGAGACACAGACAACAGTATGGTGATTACCAGAAGGAAAGGGGGTAGGGACAGTTAAAGAAGGTAAAGGGAGATAAATGGTGATGGAAGGAAACTTGACTTAGGGTGTTGAACACACTATACAGTACACAGATGATGTATTATAAAATTGTATACTTGAAACCTATATAATTTAATTTAACCAATGTCACCATAATAAATTCAGTAACAAAAAAAATAAAATTGTGCAGAAAAAATGCGAATGGCTTCAAAAGGAAGCTAAAGATGCGAGTGGTAAAAGTTAGAAACCTCCAATAAAATTACTCTAAGAAACATGCAGGTGGCATGGCTGCTTCTACATAGGAAAAGAGAAGAATGGAAAAATCACAGGAAGTGAACTAACATATGTTTTACTGCTGTGAACATTAAGATGCTATGCTTGTGACAAAATAATTTTGATATATACCTGAGATTTGTCTAATATTTACTTCTCAGACTTCCTTGACACAGAATTCACTTGTAATGTGGTTTGTAAGACATTGAGACAACAAAATACATTTTAAAATGCATGTTTTTGCAGTAAATATTTAAATGTGTATTCCTCCCTCCATTTTACAACCTTAATTTTACTAATATCTGTGATACATGAAGGTAATACAAAAAATTCTTATATAAATGGGATACTTTGTTAGAAACTTCATACAAGGCCCCCACTCTAACCTCTCAGGCCCAATAGAAGAGAATCCTTATCAAGATTCCTGTCAGTACTTGTTGGGAAACAGAAATGACTTAGGTCCTGTTAGGAGTTGTGTTCCAGTGCTGGACTTGGAACCCAGAATTACTTCAATCTCTCTAGTCCAGCAAGATCTTCCCTACCACTTTCCAAGGAAGGTATGGTACATAAGAGGCACAGAAAATACAGAGATTCTTTATTGTTCAGTGGGGTTTGGCCCTGAGCCTCAAAGTAGAACACTACTACCAGGCGATCTAGACCACCTGGCAGGTCCAATGATCCTTTGGGCTGGAATCAAGCAGGCTGAGCAGTCTCCTGGCTTAAAGAGCCCCACAATCAAAATTTTTGTTTACTATTTCAACTAGACGCAAGGCTGCACCCAATTTTCATGTTAAATCCTGGCCCTTGGATCCATCCCACTTCTCTGAACAAGGAAAGACATGTGAATGGAAAAATAAAGATAGGGCTTCTCTGATGAAGCCAAATTCTGTGGGTGAAGAGGGAGAGTATAGGGAAAGGAACGATTAAGTTCACTTCAGAAAGCTATTTACTTAGGACACTAATTCCAGTCAAGGAATGACCCACCAGATGAGGACTCTTGCACCATGGATGCACACATTTTTTGCCTTCATCATAATGCTTTATTGAAGAAGGAATAATGAGTAAAGAGAACCTTGGATCTTCTGTAAAAATCAATAATGATTTACTAATGGGAAAATTGCCTATTTGTTGCTTTTAACACATGGAAATTACTCCTTTTACTTTTTAAGTATTTTTTATTGATTATGCTACTACAGTTTTCCCCCCTCTGCCCTGCACCCCCCAACCCTCCCACATCCCTCCCCACTTAGTTCATGTCCATGTGTTGTACATATAAGTTCTTTGAGTTCTCTGTTTCCTATACTATTTTTATCTCTCCCCATCTATTTTATGCCTACCAATTATGCTTCTTATTCCCTGTACCTTTTTCCCCTATTCCTCCTTTCCCCCTCCCCACTGAAATCTCTGCAAGTGATGTCCATTTCTCTGATTCTGTTCCTGTTCTTGTTCTTTGCTTAGCTGTTTTCGTTATTTTTCTTTTTGTTTAGGTTCATTTGTTGATAGTTGTGGGTTTGTTGTCATCTTATTGTTCATATTTTTATCTTCTTTTTCTTAGATAAGTCCCTTTAACATTTCAGATAATATTGGCTTGGTGATGATGAAGTCCTTTAACTTGACCTATGTGGGAAGCACTTTATGTGCCCTTCCATTCTAAATGAAAGCTTTGCTGGGCAGAGTAATCTTGGATGTAGGTCCTTGCCTTCATGACTTGGAACACTTTTTCCAGCCCCTTCTTGCCTGTAAGGTCTCTTTTGAGAAATCAGCTGACAGTCTGATGGGAACTCCATTGTAGATGACTGTCTCCTTATCTCTTGCTGCTTCTAGGATTTTCTCCTTCATTTTAATATTGGGTAATGTGATTATATTGTGCTTTTGTGTGTTCCTCTTTGGGTCCAACTTCTTTGGGACTCTCTGGGCTTCCTGGACTTTCTAGAAGTCTATTTCCTTCTCCAGATTGGGGCAGTTTTTCTTCATTATTTGTTCAAATAAGTTTTTAATTTCTTGCTGTTGTTCTTCTTATTCTGGCACCCCTATAATTTGGATATTGGATCATTTCAGGTTGTCCCAGAGGTTCGTAAGTCTCTCTTCACTTTTTTTTAATTGTTTTTTCATTCTGTTCCTGTTGGGTATGTATTTTTCTCTTTTGTTCCAAATTGTTGTTTTGAGTCCTGGTTTCCTCCTTGTCACTCTTGGTTCCCTTAATATTTCACTTTATTTCATTTCTTTTTTTTATTTCATTTTTTAACCAAGCTCAACCAGATCTGTGAGCATTTTGATTACCAGGGCTTTAAATTCTCCATCAGATAGGTTGGCTATCTCCTCATTGCTTAGCTCTCTTTTTGAAGTTTTGCCTTGTTCTTTCATTTGGGCCATATTTCTTTGTCTCGGTGCACTGATCTTGTTGTTCTGGATGACTTTTTTTTTTTTTTAATTTCGTGGTTGTTGGAGTTCCATGCAGTTTGATTTTTCTGGCACGTCTGGATGTTTATTGATTTTAGATTGGTTGCTATCCTCCTTTTGGATGTGCGAGGAAGTGAAGGATTTCTACCTACATCTCCATCTTTGCCAGAACCTATTCCTTTTATTGAGTAAAAATTTTACCTCTCCCTTGTAACTTCCTCTTAATGATTGGTTCTGGCTCTTTCCTTTAGGATAGGGAAATTTTTCTCTACCTTTGTAGGTTCTTTTGGGTGATCTGATAAATGAGTTGACATGAAACATTAACAGGAGAAAAACAAATTTAATTTTGTATTTATTGGAGCCCCACAAAGACATGAGAGGCTCAAAGACAGTTAGGCAATTAAAGCTTATATACCAACCTGAGCTAAGGAGAAGGGAGTATGGGTCTGGGACTTCAGAGGTAAGGAAGGCATTTCACAGGAAGATAGGGTTATAAGCACATACAAACTTCATTTCTTCAATATGACTTTTTTCTTTTTTTTATTCAAACTGGCCTCATCCAGCACCCTGACTCACCTGCCTCCTCCTCCCTTGAATGTGACCTCCCTTAGTCAGTAAGCCCTTGGGATGATCAGTTCTGATAATTAATCAAATAATTTTAGGAACAAAGCCTCTGGTCCATTGATCACAAAGACAGAGATTCAGTCAAACTAGAGATAACGTCTAGGTCTCAGTGGTGTTTTGGCTGCTGTCCCAGAAAGAGGCAAAGCCAGATGAAGTGACGCTGTGGCTGACTTTAGGGATAGACTAGTGAGGGCCGCTCAGTAGAGACCATGACCCTGGCCACAACCCTAACTCCCTTAGTCACCACGACTAATGATTTTCCCCGATATAACCCAGGCCTCGGAAGTCATCTGGGAGTCAGGTCTTTCAATATTAGCTCACCTGTGACTTCAGGCACAGGCTACTTCCTTAACTAAGCAACCCTTACTTTCTTTGCTGAAAGCTCCTGTTTATGTCTTCTTGGGCATGGATACATGCAGGCAAACCTACCCATTCAGTTTGGTAACAGGAACAGCAAATGTTTGTGTTGATGTCAGTAATTTCAGTAAAACTGGTAGAGAATTTTTATGAGTTTAGTTGAGTCAAACTGCTAACAATTGCCGAGAAGCAAAATCTCAATGGATTGTGAAAAATGCTCCTGAGAATAGCCATTTTGCAGCTAATTTCATGCATTAGAATCAAAGGAGGAGGCATAAGGGGGTTACATGAAATCCACTGGTGGTAGATTAAGGAGGTGGGACAAAGCAAAGCAGGGAAATCTCTTGGATTGGATAAAAGACAAAATAGAGAAACACATACTTCTTTTACATTGATGAGTACAGGATAGTTGGTAAGTAACAAGATTACAATGAGGGGTTCTGTAGTCTCATTCTCTAGTGGTCTTGTGCTCTGGTGCCTGTGATTGTGATTTTTGAGGGGTAGGAAAAGAAAATTACTCTGACATTTCAAGATTATGTTATCATAGATGTGTAAGGACAATGGACGGGACTCACTTAAGGTAAAGATTAACCTTTGCTAAAGAAGCTATAGGCCTAGGATGTGACTATTTGCCTGCCTAGCTAGGAATTTGTGATCAGACCATCTTGTGTGATTACATTCATTCACTGTGCTTGCCAGAATTATTGCATAGCCCCCCTTTTGTTCACATTTGGTAAACAGATGTTTTCCATGCCCTGCAGTGACAATGGAACACAGAGAAGGCTTTGAAGAAACAGGGCCTACTGAGCCCCACCCAGCCCTCTACACTTACCCTATAATCTTTGCCATTATCTCTAGTGATAGTGCTCTTCCTGGACCAGGCCAACTATCTAACTTCTTTAGGCAGTTAAGAGGCAGGTAAAAGATCTTCATGAGTCCTTTAAGCCTTGAATGTCTTCAGCTCAAAATAATCCACCATGCCAAAGTAGCATAATCTACGGAGACTTGTTCTGAGCCCCTTCAACTCTCTGGGTGTATACAAGTAAAGACAATGTAATAATTGTTCATGAAGCTGCTAGTATTCAGGATTTACTCTTAATCATCTCAAGTGAAAAACTTAATTGCTACTCCTTCCCCACAAATACACATAGAGGCAGCAGAAGGCATGTCAACAAAAAACCTAAATCTCTGAAAATTTTATTTTTTTAAGAGATCAGGAAATTTTATTACTAAAACAGCAATATCACACTTGTGTTTCATTAGCCAATTCTAAAAGCTCTATGTCATAGCATGATGCATAATATTTACAGAGCAATGTGTTCTTAGGCTATTTTTATTTTTGCTAGTTATTTATATCAGTTTTTTTGATAATTTTTAAACTGTTTTTTACTGTTGTTCAAGTACAGTTGCCTCCATTTTCTCCCTACCTCTCCCCCCACCCCAGACATCCCCACTTCTCACCCTTGATCCTACCCCCCACTTTGGCTTTGTCCATGGGCCTTTATACATGTTCCTCAAAACCCTTCCCCCCTTTCCCCTCATTATTCCTTGCTACCTCCCCTCTGGCTACTGTCAGTTTGTTCTTAACTTCAATGTCTCTGGTTATATTTTGCTTGCTTGTTTGTTTTGTTGATTAGGTTCCACTTATAGGTGAGATCATATGATATTTGTCTTTCACCACCTGGCTTATTTCACTTAGCATAGTGCTCTCCAGTTCCATCCATTCTGTCGCAAAGGGTAGCAGCTCCTTCTTTCTGCTGTGTAGTTTTTCATCATGTAAATGCACCATAGTTATTTGATCCATTCATTTACTGATGAGCACTTAGGTTGCTTCCAGCACTTGGCTATTGTAAATTGTGCTGCTATGAACATTGGGATGCATAGATTCTTTTGGATTGGTACTTCAGGATTCTTAGGATATAAATCCCATCAGTGGAATTGCTGGGTCAAAAGGCAGTTCCATTTTTAGTTTTCTGAGGAAATTCCATACTGTTTTCCACAGTGGCTGCACCTTTCTACATCCCTATCAATAGTGGACTAGGGTTCCCTTTTCTCCACATCCTCTCCAACACTTGTTTGTTGATTTGTTTATGATGGCCATTCCTGCCGGTGTGAAGTGGTATCTCATTCTGGTTTTAATTTTCATCTCTCTGATGGCTAGTGATGCTGAGCATCTTTTCATATGTCTCTGGGCCCTCTGTATGTCCTCTTTGGAGAAGTGCCTGTTCAAGTCCTTTGCCCATTTGTTAATTGGGTTTTCTTCCTGGAGTGGAGTCATGTGAATTCTTTATATATTTTGGAGATCAAACCCTTGTCTGAGGCATCATTGGCAAGTATGTTTTCCCATATGGTTGATTCTCTTTTCATTTTAATGCTATTTTCTTTAGCCATGAAGAAGCTTTTTATTTTAATGAGATCCCATTTGTTTATTCTTTCTTTTATGTCTCCTGCTCTAGGGGACACATCAGTGAAGATGTTGCTGTGTGGAACATCTGAGATTTTCTTGCCTATGTTCTCCTCTAGGACTTCTATGGAGTCACAACTTATAGTTAAGTCTTTTGTCTGCCTTGAATTTATTTTTGTGTATGGTATAAGTTGGTGATTGAGTTTCATTTTTTTTTGCATATAACTGTCCATATCTCCCAACACTATTTGTTGAAGAGCATATTTTCACTTCGTTTTATGCTTCTGCCCCCTTTATCCAATATTATGTGACCATAGAGACTTGGGTTTATCTCAGGCTCTCTAATCTGTTCCATTGGTCTGTGTGTCTGTTCTTACACCAGTACCAGGGTGTTTTGATAACAGCGGCCTTGTAATACAGTTTGATATCAGGTATTGTGATCTCTCCTACTTTGTTCTTTCACAAACCTGCTGTGGCTATTTGGGGTCATTTATGGTTCCATATAAATTTCTGAAATGTTTGTTCTATATCTGTGAAATATGTCATTGGTACTTTAATAGGGATTACGTTGAATCTATAAATTGTTTTGGGTAGTATGGACATTTTCATGATGTTAATTCATCCAACCATGAGCATGGCACATGATCCCATTTGTTTGTGTCTTCCTTAATCTCTTTCTTTAGTGCTGTGTGGTTGTCTGAGTACAGGTCTTTTACTTCCTTGGTTAGGTTTATTCCTATGTACTATATTTTTCTTCTTGCTATATCAAATGGATTTTTTTTTCTGATTTCTGTTTCTGATATTTCATTGTCAGCATACAAAAATGCCTTTGATTTCTGAATATTGACTTTGTATCCACATGTTTTGCCAAATTCACTTATTAGGTCAGGTGGTTTTTTGGTGGAGTCTATAGGATTTTCTATGTACACTGTCATGTCATATGCAAACAATAACAGTTTTGCTTCCTCCTTTCCAATTTGTATGCCTTTTATTTCTTTTTCTTGTCTGATTGCTGTGGCTAGGACTTCCAATACTATGTTGAAAGCATTTTATTTGGACCTGCTAGAAGACCATTGCCCATCAGCAGAGCTTCAAGAAACCTTGTAACAGTGCTCTCACTTGGGAAAAGTGAGGGGCACTTATAAAGTCAGAAGAATGCACAAAAAGTACATCTGGTGCCTCAGAAGTTTCAGTACATGCATTTTAATGATTAACAGTTTTACAGCAAATGGAGGAATATACAGAAAACATAAGGCTGGGTCTAGAACAAATTTCCTTGAAACTCTGACACAGACACCAGCCCACAGTGTCTGCAGCGTTATGGATGAGATACAAGACAAATTCACATGGACTACCAAGTCCTGTGGAGGAAAAGGGATGGTGCAGCTTCTCTGTCAAGAGGAGGAAAAGCCTCGGCCATCCTCTCAAGAGGAGAGCACCCTGACCCTTGCCTTGACAGGCTTTTATTGGGTTCAATTTGCATAGGAATAAAGTCCATCAATCATTGTCAGGCAGAAATGATTAAACAATAGATAATGTTCAAAGAACTCTGAGGGCCTATTTTGAGTCAAGGTCAGAAAGCTAAAGGGCCATAAAATTTTGGGGGAAAAAACTCATTTCAGGCTTGGATCCTCATCATTTAAATTGAGGGTATTAGCAAAATAGGTTTCATAGGATTTTATGCATTCTTTCCTAGGCTTGATCACCCTGGGAAACTAGCCCTTTCCAGCACAGTACTGCACCCGCCTCCAGCATTGTTTCAGGCTTAGATTGAGCAGGGGAAGTAAGGCAGCCAAGAGATTAGGAGACTTCTTGCAGACAGAATGAGGACTCAGGCTATGTCAAAATCGAGGGGCAAGGGTCCATCACCCCCTTTTGCTATAGCCCCCCAAGTCCTTCCCTGAGGACCCCCTCATAATCATGCCTGTCTTAGGTCATCCCTCCTTTGAGGAATCTTACCCATCATTGGTAACCAATCAAGCATTGGGGGCCAAGTAGGGTGAAGTAAAAGGAGCAGAAGCAGCACTCCTGCTAGGAGATAAGCTTTGTTTCCTTAGTGCCTTATGGTCCAAAGGTCACTCACCCAGCCTTAGCCATGTGCAGAGTTACAGCTTCTGAAACCAGGCAGGGCAGTTCTCAACAAAGCTCTTTGAGGGGCATTTTATCTCCCTGAAGAAAGAATAAACAGGGTTTTTGTTGTTGTTTTGCTTTTGCTTTTGTTATTTTGTTATCACAGGCCTTTAGTTTGGAAACTTTGTAGGTCTTATTCATAGCTACCTCCCTACCCCATCCCCCCTTTGTTTGCCTTAGGAGGAATTGAGAAAGCCTCCATTTTCTTTCTTGGTTATTGATTAAATCAGAGGAGCTGAAGCACCCTTTCTTTTCTCAAATAACAGTTGAATGCTTGAGGAATCCTGACTTTAGGAAACCACAATCTAATGTGAGCTGTTGGCAATTCTGCCCAACAAACCTTTGCCCTAGGAAGAGACATTCTTTATTATTCTGAACAGCAAGCAAATTTACCCTGGTTGTCTACCCCAGTGGAAGATACCATTTCTGTCTTCCAAGCTGTTTATCATACAAATGTCCTTGTAATTCAGAAGGAAAGCTGATACAAGATATGCAAAATGTGATTCATGAATAATTATCTTCCTTCTACATATATGCTTATAATATGCACTCTTCACACTTATAAGTTAATTTTTGCAAAATTTAATCCATTTTTATATATTAGTGACATGCTTTTTAAATTCTTTTTTACTTTTAAATTATAGTTGACATGCAATATTATATTAGGTCCTGGTGTAGAACATAGTGAGTAGACATTATATAACTTACAAAGTGCTCACCGTGATAAATCTAGTACCCATCTGACAGCATACATAGTTATTACATTATTGACTATATTTCCTATGCTATACTTTTAAAAATGGACATCTTCCTTTGTTAGTATGCCTCATTCTTTTCAATAGCTGTATAGTATCTGTTACAGAATATTTGTGTGTACCTCCCAAATTTCTATGTTGAAGTCCCAACTCCCAATGCAATGATATCTGTAGGTGGGACCTTTGGGAGGTGTGATACTGTGATTTATAAGAAAAAATTGGTCAGTCATCATATATATTTGATCTTCCTCCATGGTTCTTGGCTCACAGCGCCCAAAACCCTTGGAACTTCCTAAGTGTTGAGAGTGAAAAAGATGTCTCTTAGGTTAATGAAATAACATTTGGAAAGCTCCTAACATTGGGGGCTGGTTGCCAGTGGAGCCAACCTGTGACTGAGGTTGGATATTTCAGTGCCAACTGCCAACCTCCAGGCCTGGAGAAGGGCTAGAAATTGAGTTCAGTAACCAATGGTCACTGATTAATCAATCATGATTATGTGATGAGAAGGTTGGGAGAGCTTTCCAGTTGGTGAACACATGGAGATGCTTCATGACCTTTCCCACATACCTTGTCCTATGTGCCTCTTCTGTGTGACTGTTCTTGAGTTTTACTGTTTTGTAATGAACTTGGAATCTAGTGAGTAAATGGGTTTCCTGAGTTCTGTGAGCTGCTCTAGCAAATTAGTTGAACCAAAGGACAGGGTCCTGAGGATCTCTGATCTATAGCCAGTTGGTCAGAAGGAGAGATAACAACCTGGGCTTTCCCCTGGCATCTAAAATGAGAAAGGTGGGGCAGTCATGTAGGACTGAGCCCTTAAATTGTAAAATCTGATGCTATATCTAGATGACAAGTGTCAGAATTAAGTTGAATTTTCAGACACCCTGCTGGTGTTCAAGGATTGCTTGGTGCTGTGGAGGAAAACTACCCTCCCCCAACACACACACACACACACACACACACACACACACACACACACACATTGGAATTGGGTCCAGGAACCCAGAAAGAGGGGTAAATCAGTTTCAATGAAGTCATGAGGGTAGAGTTCCTGTGGTGGGATTAGTATCTTCATAGTAAGAGGAAGAGACACCACAGAGTGCTCTCTTCTACTATGTGATCATACAGCAGCAAGCAAGTCAGGAAGAGCTTCATCACTAAGAACAGAATCTTCTGGCATTTTGATCTTGGACTTCTCTGCCTCTAGAACTGTGAGAAATAAATATCTGTTGTTTAAACCACCCAGTGTATGGTATTTTGTTATAGCATCTGCGATAACTAAGACAGTATTCCACACTATTGGTCATACCATAATTCATTAAAAATTCTAAACTATTTCTCTATTATTGCCCTTTTAGTTTTTTTCCCAATGTGTTGCTTTTACAAAAAGTACTGGAGTAAGCATCCTTCCTACATATGTCTTTGTAAATATGTTTGAATATTTCTATAGGAAACATTAATAGAAATGGAATTACTTGATCAAAATATCTGCATTGACAAATTTGGAGTATATATACAAGTTGCCTATGTCAATTAATATTTTCCCAACAACTTGAGAGTTCCCAAACCCTGCTTTCGTAATGGAGCTAACATACAATGCCCCCACTAAGGATGATCCTATGGAAAGATATGATTTAAAATTAGCATCAGCCCTGGCTGGTATGGCTCAGTGGATTGAGCACTGGCTTGTGAACCAAAGGGTTGCTGGTTTGATTCCCAGTCAGGGCACGTGCCTAGGTTGTGCTCCCCAGTAGGAGTTGCACGAGAAACAACCAAACATTGATATTTCCCTCTCTTTCACCCTCCCTTCCCCTTTCTCTAAAAATAAATAAAATAAAATTAGTAAATAAAATTAGTATTAGGTAGTACTTTTAAATTTAATATAATTTTGCCCTCTGTATCAAATATATCCCTACACAAATGCTGGGAACTCGCTCTTATTAGTTCTATTTCAAACAAAGTGAGGCATTTCAATAAGTGAGGAGACTATGGAAAAGAGAGGTATAATCATAACTTCTGGTGCTAATTTCTTATATTTTTTTATTCAGTGCTGCTGGTATCCCCTGACACAAATAAGGTATATTCAGTCCGTAGGGTCATACATCAAAAGGAACATGAGATCATTTCTAGAATGTATTTCATCCTCCAAGGCAACTTCACTAGATAACTTCACCATATTTTTCAAAATAGGCTTTCATGGCAGTGGACTTGCAACCAGGGACACATATTGGAACTCCAAGTCAACTAAAATCAAGTTTTTTGTTATTTATTCATTTGTGCTAGATTTTTCCAACCTGTTTGCATATGCAATGGATTTCTTTTTAATCCTGAGTTAAGAAATTCATATGCACTGTTACAGGATATAAATTTATCATCTTGCTAATTTCAGCTAATGAATGCATCCACTTATCAAGGTTTTCTTGACACTTGATTCTGTCATTTATCATATTAGCCCGCTCTTCCACTTCTGGATCATCCATGCATTTAACAAACATACATCCTTCTTGTGAATTCATTCAAATTACCTTTTATAATGTTGAACAGGACACATCCAAACCCAACCACGTGTCTGTGCCACCAGCATCATCTGGCAAGGTGGAAAACATTGGATTTCTGTCTTGTCTTTCATCAAAAAAATCTGGCCCTTAATTGAAATGAGTCTGATGTCACTAGCCACTAGCCTAAGCATGAGCTATATAATATGACTGTGGCAGAAAGAAATGTTAATGGAAGGAAGGAAGCTGCTACTTTTCACACAGATCTGTATTTAAAATGGCCTAATGGGAAAGAAAGATAGAGAAGGGCCACGTATAAGTTGAATTAAATTCTTACAAAATGAGATGTCTTTAATTTATTTCTTTTCTAAGCATCAGCTTAATGAACAATTTAAAATGCCTGTTCTCTTCCTAGATTTGCAGAGAGCAGTGCAATTTTCATATTCACTTGGAAGGTTCATTGATTAATATTGTTTCTTTTTTTCAAAGAGGTCATCTACTTGCTGAATTATACTTTTATCATTTTGGCAATTATGTTTTTTGATTGAGATAAAATTCACACAACATAAAATTCACCATTTTAACCATTTAAAGTGCTCAATTCAGTAGTTTTTGTTATAGTCACTATGTAATGCAATCATCACCATAAATAATTCAAAAACATTTTCCTCAACCCAAAAGGAAATGCTGCATCCATTAAGCAGTCACTCCATTACCCCTTCCCTGGCAACCACTAATTTACTTTGTTTCTATGGACATGTCACATTAATGGAATTACAGCAGTTCTTTTTTCCACGGTTTTCCTTTCCACTGTTTCAGTTAACCATGGTCCAAAATATTAAATGGAAAATTCCAAAAATAAACAATTCATAAGTTTTAAATTGCATGCCATTCTAAGTAGCACGATGAAATCTCAAGCTATTCCATTCCCTCTTGTCCAAGACATGAATTATCTTTTGTTTAATGTACCCATGCTGTACATACAGTTCAATGAGATACCTTGAGAAAGAGACCACATTCACATAACTTTTATTATAGTATATCCTTGTAATTGTTTCATTTTGTTATTGTTGTTAATCTCTTACTATGCCTAATTTATAAATTAAACTTTATCATAAGCATGTATGTATAGGAAAAAAACAGTGTGTGTGTATTACTCTGTGGTTTCAGACATCTATTGGGAGTCTTGGAACATATTCCTTGTGGACAAGAGGGGAATACTGTCTGCAATATGTTGCCTTTGGAATCTGGTTTTTTACTTAGCATGTCTTTGGCTATTATGAATAATGCTGCTGTGAACATTTATGTCTAAGTTTTTGTGTGAACATGTGTTTTTAATGATCTTGGGCATGTACATAGACATACAATTACTAGGTCATAATGGAAACTCTGTGACAAAATTTATTTAAGGAATTGACAAATGTTTTCTACAGGAGTTGCACCATTTTATGTTCACACTGGCAATGTATGAGGGGTCCAGTTTCTTCACATCCTTACCAATACTTCTTATGTCTTTTTTTATCATAGTCATTCTAGTAGGTGTGAATTCTTACATTATTGTGGTTTTGATTTACATTTTTTAATAATTAATGATGTCAAGTATCTTTGCCTGTGATTATCAGCCATTTGTTTAACTTCTTTGAAGAAATGTATAGTCATGCACTTTGCCCTTTTTTTTTCAATTAGGCTATTTATCTTACTGTCACTAAGGGAAAAGTGTATCCTAGATTCTAGGCCCTTATCAGATATATAATTTGTAAATATTTTCACCCATTCTGTGAGTTGTCTTTCAACTTTTTTGTTAATGTCTTGTGATGCATAAAGTATTTAATTTTGATGAAGTTCTAGGATAAAAGTATTTAGCTTTTTTCTTTGAACATTTGTGCTTTTGTTGCTACATTTAAGCAACTGTTGTCTAATTCATGGTTTCCAAGATTATACCCATGTTTCTTTCTAAGATTTTTATATTTGCAGTTAGATATAGTTAAATGTATGCATTTAGGTTTTGATCCATTTTGCAGAAATTTTTGTACATAGTGTGAGATAGGACTTCAAATTAATTATTTTGCATGTTGATACCCACTTTTCCAAACCATTTGTTAAAATGACTATTCTTTCCTCAATGAATGGTCTTGACACTTTTGAAAAAAAACAATTAACTATACATGTATGAGTTTTTGCTAGATTTCTACTTCTGTTCCATTGACCTATACGTTCTATCCTTATGTCAGTACCATGCTGTTGCAGTAGTTTATAGTAAGCTTTAGAATTAGAATGTATGAATCCTATGAGTTTGTTTTGGCGATTCTGTGCCTCTAGCATTTCCACATGAATTTTCAGGTCAGCTTGTCCATTTATGCAAAAAAAAATGGAATTATGATAGTGATTTCTATTGAACTTGTAGATCAATTTTGGAGAGTATTGCCATCATAACAAAATTAAAATTTTCAATACATGAATGCAGGATGTTTTTGCATTTATTTAGACCTTCTTTAAGTTCTTTCAACAATGCTTTGCAAACTTTAGTATACAAGACCTGCACTTCTTTTGTTAAGTGTATTACTATGCATTTTATTCTATTAGCTGCTACTGTAATTGGAATTGTACTCTTAATTTAGTTTTTGGATTGTTCATTTCTTTTTTTTAATTAAATTTTATTTTAATTGTTGTTCTTATACAGTTTTCTGTTTTCTACTCTCATCCCATCCCTTCACCCCAGCCCTCCCCAGCTCCCTTCCATTTCCACCCCCCCTCCCAGCTTTTGTCCATATGTCTTTCATACTTGTTGCTCTAATCCCTTCCCCTTTTCCCTGGATATTCCTATCCCTCTCCTCTCTTGTTCTCAATTTCAGTGTCTTTGGTTATATTATGCTTGTTTGTTTGTTTGTTTTTATTAGGTTCCTGTTAAAGGTGAGATCATATGGTATTTGTCTCTCACCTCCTGGCTTATTTCGCTTAGCATAATGCTCTCCAGTTCCATCCATGCTGTTGCGAAGGGTAGGAGCTCCTTCTTTCTTTCTGCTGCATAGAATTCCATTGTGTAAATGTACCATAGTTTCTTGATCCATTCATTTATTGATGGGCACCTAGG
>PVKU01010030.1:0-56073 GCA_004027475.1 Anoura caudifer | reverse complement strand
TGAACCACTAGGATTAGGTAGGTATAGGGGCTCCAGGTATAGTTTGTCGGCCATTATTCAACCCCAACTTGATCCAGCCACCTTGATGGCCGACGTGTGACCCAGAGTGGGAAAGAGCCCTGTGGGCGATATGCCACCAAACGCACCGTCTAGGGTCCATGCATCCTGCTGTGGGCTCCATCTAAAAAGAGTGTACTAGACAAAGGGGATGTGTTTCTTTACTCATTTCATGGAAGGGCAGATATATCAAGCTACAACCAAAATAGAGACTCAAACCCTGGCCAGGCTGAGGATTCAGGGACTCCGCAGGCCATTTGGGCCTGAGGCAATGACAGAATACACAGAGGTTATGTGATGCTCAAGAGCAGTGTGTTTGTGTGGCTCCCAGGGAGAGTGGAGGGGCTGTCAGCACTGGGGTGCGAGCCACAGCCTGAGAAAAGGGTTGAGAGCAGCGGCTGAGCCACAGTAGTTTGCTCTGTTGAGAGTGTGTGGGCTCCAGAGTCCTCAGATTTCTGGGGGCCTGGTGGGGGGAGAAGCAGGGTGGACGAGTGGAAAGAGGTCTGCAAGGGGGCTGAGGTTCCAAAGTGGCACTTAAGGGGAGCTCCAAGCTGGGGGAATTCAGACTAGGTGAACGTGATCTCAGTTTTCCACATTGTCAGTGAGACCTGGGGGGCTGGGATTGTTTACAAATAGGGTGGCTACATGATTTATTGTTCAGAGTGGGAATATTTTTAAAGTAAAAGGGATTGCTATTCATTACTAAACCTTTTCATAATTAAAGGCACAAATTGTCTTAGACAAACCACATCATATACTCACCTTAGGTACAGATGAAATCCAGGTAACTGTAAATTAGAGGTCATACAAGAATTAGTGAAAATAAATGAATTTGCCCTAACCAAGCTGCAGGCTGGGTTCCCTGGAAGTGGACTTTGCCATGGAGAGCAGTGTAGAGATGTGCAGTAGGGAGCGCTCCCAGGGTCAACAGCTGTGGAAGGAAAAGAGGAAAAGCAGGATTGGGAACTGGGAAATCTGGGAGTGCAAAGCACCCAAGACTTCAGCTGACCCCACGGGGAGCCCTGCGACTGGGGTGACTTTCAGAGTTACTGCACGTTGGGCTGAGGAGGACCGTGTCTTCTCCACACCAGCCAGTCCTCAGCCATGGCTGTCCCCGAGGGCTCTCTCCGGCTGAGGGCAGATTCCTGGAGAGGCTGACAGCGGGCAGTACTCCCCACGGTCCTGGAGAGGGGTCAGGGTGGCATATCACAGCATGCCCTGCCCAGAAGGGAGAGGAGAGTTTGAGTAAACATACCATGCAGATATATGCGATAAGCTCAATCGTTAGTTGGGTACTGTCAGGGAGAGTTCCTGTAGCATCTGCTTTGAAGAAGAGTTGAGATGCAATGTGATTAGCATGCCAACTGCTTATCTACCAATGATATTTCCAGAAAGGGGAACTTATTTTCTCAAATTAATAAAACGGCACCAATCTTCTTGGTATTGCTCAGAAAACTTTTTCTCGAAGGTAAATTTCTACCCAGCTTCATTTGGTCATGTTTGTACTTAAGATACTTACATAGGGCTTCCTGTGTTCCAGGCACAGTGTGATGCACTATTGAAATTTTAGCCCATTTAATTCTTGTAACAAACCTACGACCTGGGCAACACACAAGGAAGCAGAGTCCCTGAGACTAAGTAATAGAACTCAAGCAGCGGTGCCAGGACGTGGACCTAAGTGCCAGGTCTCCAGAAGCTGTGCTTACAACCAGTATGCTGTGTATTGGCTGCTCATGTGCAGTCCTCAAAGAAACTGAAACTCTGTTCTCTGGGGAGGTGCAAAGAAGTAAAATAGCAACAACAGCAACAGCAGCAATACCGAACATGCAGTGAGCTCTTACTATGTACCAGGCACTGCCCTTTAATCCTGCAGAAGACTTGGTGCCTGCTCAGAAGGAGATTCCGATTATTTGGAAAGCGAGACAGGAAATAGTTACATAATCACCTATAAACCGTGAGTGATTAGGGCCCTGGTGTGTGCACACACAGGACGGGCTGTCACAGGTGAAGTGGTCAGAGAGGAACAGGCTGAGTTCAGATCCACGGGACTTAAACCCTGGGAAGATTACAGGATGCCCCTCCACTCCCACGGGTAATTTACATATAAAAATATGCAATATGATAACTTAAAAAAGTAAAGAATTATAAGAAAAATGAATATTATGATTTATAAAGGACTTCTCAAAGAAATTTGCTGGTAACAAATTCTTTCCAAACAACACTTCCAGTTGCCTTGCTGGTGCCAAATTTGGTCTTCAGTTTGGGTGATCCCGTTCTGGAGAAAGAAGGGCTGCTGGGATCTGTGGAGGCAGCAAGCCTCATGGATCTTTAAGGATGAGTAGGACTAAGGGGACAGAAGAGGAAAGGATGAGCCTGGAGGGAGGAACAGTGAGCACACGGGCCTCGCTGGAGCACATGGTGTGTGCAGGGGAGCAACTAGGTTGGGCAGATCGATTGCAGCCACATTTAAAAGACCTTTAGTTCCTGGTCAAAGGGTTTGTAATGTACCCCATAAGCAATGAGACTCGATGGGAGGTAGATGCAATTTTGGTTCTCTCAATGTCTCTCCTCCCCCAAATCCGAGTACCAGGCAGCCAAGCTACTCAAAGTCCTTTTGAGCAGAAGCCCCAAATAACCAGCAACTGGGATGCCTGGTCACCCAGGGGCAGCTTGCCCAGGCTGTGGTTTTGACTCTCTGCAGTTGCTCTAAACAGCCAGGGCCTCCCTCATTGCCCAGCTGTGCTTCCAAAGGGACCTGACCAGCCTAAGGGGCTGGCTGGCTGCCCCAAGTTGTGAGCTGACAGGAGGCCCTAGGCCTCCCTCTGTCCCTCTACCCAGAGGTTCTCTGCTCTTGCAAAGAGTGGCCCATCAGGTATGAGTGCTCCAGCCATTTTGGTTTCATCTTTCCCTCCTTCTGCCAAACTGTTAAAACACTTTATTCTACAAAAACATCACAAACAAATCCAATCTTGCAACTGCTCTGACCTGAAGCCTGATTGAGGCAGAAGAATGGCAGGAATGCGCTGGATGGTGTTACTGTGGCGCATTTGAAGAAGAGGGTTGGCGGGAGCATCAGATAGTGGAGCAAGACCTGGATTTTTAAAGCCCCAGACAGCACTGCCAGCGGCCCTTCTTCTCCCAGGACCAGTGGGTCATCACCAGAGTTCAGGAAGGGGCCTCGCATGATCTTCCACTCTGTCAAGGAGTGTTAGCGCCTGTCCTGAACTGCTGCCCCGCTGAGAATTTCTAGACTATTGGTGGTTGCATCCTTTTCCTGAAAAAGAATTGAAACGTCGTTTTTCCACCTTCATTTTATGCAATCTGGCCAAAACCTCTGGTTCCGCTCTTTGGTGGAATAAAACACCCCAGCCCAGCTGAATTCAGGATGGAAACGTTGGTGGAACTTTTGGCCGTGTGCCGTGGTTGGAGCGACTCTGAAAATGCCGACACCTGCGAAGGTGCTTGTGTATGCATTTGTTCAAACTGCAAGTTTTCTTTCTCCTTAGCCTTGGTTTATACTCTGTGGATTCACTTTATGTTCCTGTTCCGCAGGCCTGGCCCAGCCCTTCCCGTGAAGCCTTCCAGGGGGCCTGCCAGGCCACGGTAGCCTGTCCTGGCTCATACAGCATTGGATCAGGTCCATCATGACCTGGATTCAGCTCATGCTGCTACTGCTTAGCTGTGAGCTTTCTTTCCTTAAGAAGATGGGAAGCCTGCTGAAGGCCGAGATGAAGTTTTCTAAGCACTGGCCTGAGAATAAAGACCCTTCCCAAAGATGCTGATCTATTATAAATAACAAGATGGAAAACTTATATTAAGTGATTCTTCCCAGAGAAAGAATGAAGGACACCCAGCACTCACTTTGATCTGTCTCATGGGGAAAGCCAAAGAAAATGTGGCTGGGAGAGACCTTGGTGGGCATTCAATAGATAACTGCTACATGTTCTTTCTAAGGGGATTGCAAGTTTGAATAGAGCCAAACTGGTCAGGAAGCCAGAAGGGAGATTGCCCCCACCTTCAGCAAGCAGAGCAGGCGTGGCCTTTACATACATAGGCCCAAACGTGTTTGAGGGACACCAGGCCCTGAGCCTGCCTCTCACAGGTCTCCATCTGCCCTGGTAGCTGTACTACAAACACAGCATATTCTTAGTTCATCTTTTTAAAAATAAAGGAATGCACAAAGGGAATGGCAACAAACTGGTCGAGCTTTTTCTCCCAGCTGGACAATGATCCTAAGGCATTGTTCATGGTGAACTCTCTCTTGATTGAAAGGGAAGAGAAGTTGCTTCTGGAGTTCATGTTCTCTAGCCTGGCCAGCCACAGGGGGGCTCCATGGACAGCATGCTTATCACCTAGAAGCTTGTTAGAAATGCAGAGTCTCGGCCCCCACTCCTGACCTACTGAATTCAAATTTGCATTATAAAGAGGTTTGTGTGCAGCACTCTATAGAACACAGAGAAAATAATGCAATGATCTCAGTCTTGGGTTTGGAACTAGAAATAAATCCCTAGTGTGAATAATGGCATCTACAAACCATCTCTCAAGCATGGGCCTTTATGGAAATCTACTGTGTGCCTAGGCAAGGAAAGTAAGAGGCAAGGGCAGGTCCAGCAATAAGGGGGGGATTTCAATCCTAAACACTGCCCACCCCTTCCTGCACAAGCCCGCACTGAGTGCTGGGCTCAAGCCAACTGAATTCTCTATAGCACAGTTGCTGGGTTGACACCCGTCACATGGACAGCCCTTGTTTTCAGCAATAACAAGTCATTAAGATTGAGCTAGCAAATCTTCAGGGAAGACAGCCCAGTCCTAACCTCCGTCATAACATTTTTCTTTTGCGATGAAGCATTGCAGGATTTGTTGAAAGCTCGTTCAGTGATGCTAAAGCTCAAGCATTCATGCCTTCCCAGGTCCAGGGAAGGGGACTGGGCGTTGTGGGGGTCCAGGCCCATTATCCCAGAAGCACGGCTGTGCCGTCAAAATCTATGCTCCCTGCGTTGTGTCTTGCAAAAGCAATTGTTTTAGAATACAAACTAGGCATAAAACTGTAGATGCTGGAGTCACACTGCCCAAGTTCATTTCCAGGCTCTGCCATTTGCCAGCTATGTGACCCGGTGCAAGCCTCAGTTTTCTAGCTCTTAAAAAAGTGATACTTTATTTCCTGCATAATTTGGAGGAAATCCAATTTATCTTTTTTTTTTTTTTGCTTTTATGGATTGTGTGTTTGATATTGTATCTAAGAGAACTCGGCAAGGGTCATAAGAATTTTCTCCTGTTTCCTTCTAGCTGTTGTATATTTAAAGCTTTTATATTTAGGTTACTATTTCTTTTCTGTTGTTCACTCCACTTAGTGCTTAATTCTTGTTTCCCCCATCCCGTTAGATTGATTAAATATACTGAGGTCTGTCTGGAAAAAGTCCAGCCATTGTTAATATAATGAGAATCGTTTGTGTGACATCAATGTAACCTGGCATTAATGTAAGGAGAGGGGACTGGAATGCACATGTGTGAATAATGACAACTTCACTGTACTGGTCAGTGGGGGCAGTAGGTGCTACTGAGTAAGCATGTGTACTGTGTGGCTTTTGCATTGAAAATAACTGAGTAAGTAGAGCAATGAATATACATCAAATTTTGCATTAAGCTTGAACATTCCTCTGCAGAAACTATTCAGATGATTCAGAAGGCAACAGCAATGGGCAACAGGTGATTAGCAGCTTCATCATGACAACATGCCTGCTTACACATCACTTTTAAAATCACCTTTGAAAGGGAAGAGATTTCAGACTGTTGATGATTCAGGAAAATACGGTGGGGCAGCTGATGGCAATTGGGAGAACTGCGTGAGGTCCCAAGGTGCCTACTTTGAAGGGGACTGAGGTGTCATTGTCCTACATACAATGTTTCTTGTATCTTACATCTTCTTTGATTATTACATGGTTGGATATGTTCTGGACAGACCTTATATTTTATAATATTGTTTTAACTTAATTTTAGATTTTTAGCTATACCACCTTACATTATTTCTTTAATGGTTGATCTAGGGATTACAAAAAAGCATCCTTAGATTTTTCACAGTGTACTTAGAGTTAATACTGTACTTCTTTACTATGGAAAAGGTGGAAACCTTGCAACAGTATAAGTCAATTTACCTCCCCCACCACTTCCACTGTAAGTCCATAGTCATCTGACTCGTTGTTCCCTTATATGCAATATGTCATTGTTCTTTGCATACATGTAAGGTTTTCTCTTTATCTTGAGTTTTCAGCAGTTTAAGCATGATGTGTCTCAGCATGATTTTATTCATAATTATCTTGTTTGGAATTCCCTATACTTTGAGCCTGTAATTTATGTCTTCAAATTTGAGGATTTTTTAAGCCAGTTTTTTTCTCAAATATATATTTTTTGCCCCATTATCCCTCTCCACTCCTTCTGGTACTTGAATTAACTGCATACTGAATCTTGGGCTATTATCTCACTTGTCCCCGAATCTTACTCAGTTTTTTAAATGTTTTTTCTTTCTTGTCTTCAGATTGGGTCATTTCTTTCAATCTGTGTTCCACATCGCCCCCCCTCTCCTTCTTTAGGAGACTGGCTTCCTAACTCAGCCTGTTTACTATTTAAACTAAAAGCCTCAGCTCAGATTTTAAAGTACAATGAAAATCCACAGTGCAAAAATTGATTAATATTAACCATGTGATACTGTGACTGCATACACAATGTAGTTCAAAACCTGTCCTCAGTTCGACAACTTTCTTTAAAAAAAATGTGCCTTTGTGATGAGTTCATAACTTGACTAGGAGTTAGGAACCTGGTTGGAGATAGACACCGAGCAGAGAGTTTGCAGCACGGTGTGACCAGGTGCTGAAATCCGGATGTGAACAGAGTGCCATAAGAGTGCAGAGGTGCACCTGACTGCCACTACCCCAGGGAGTCAGGAAAAACCTTCAGAGGGTTGACATTTCATTGGGCATTTTAATTGTCAGGAAGTCAGGCTTTGTCAAAAAGCTGAAAGAACATTCTAGTCAAGGGGTTCTGGGAAAGGCCAGATATGGTGTGGGAAGAGGGAGGAAGAGGAAATGGAGTATAGTGTCCCCAAGGAGAACTCCAGGAGTAGCCCGTGTCAGGCTGCCTTGAAGATCGAGCTGAGAAGTCATGTGTCCCCTGGTGGGGTGGGGGGACCCCTCCTTTACCCTAGGGAGACTAAAGCAAGCTCTCCACCCTCAGGGAGCTCTCAGACTGGTCGAGAAGCCAACTCAACCTACATCAAACAACAAGAAGAGGTCAAACACCCATGGCCGTCATTCTTTTCCTTACATTCTTGACACCCTCCCACTGCGTCTCCCATTATTGCAGTTCTCATTTCCAGTCCATTTGTCACACTTGCAGTCCATCATCTTGTTGATCCATTGCTTAGAACCATTCAGTGGCTCCCCACTGCACTTACAGTGTTCTGAGTCGGCACCATGGCCCGTGGCCTCATGCCCGACCACGCTCCCTTCACTCGTCTTCACTCTGTCACAGCGGCCTTCTGGCTGGTCCTAGTCAGGCCAAGCTCTCGTGGGCATGAGGGTTCTGTGCTGACTGTTGCCAGTCCCTGCTGCCACTTTCCTCCCAGCTCTTCCTGAGGCTACCTCCTTCTTAGCTTTTAATTCTAGCCTTACTCCAGCTTCTCAGAAAGATTTCCCCACCTCAGATATCTCCGCTGTTTAAACCTGTCACGATGCCCAAATTATTCCATTTAAAGCATTAAGGACAAGCTGTAGCCTTTTAACTTGTTTACCTGATTCGCATCTACCTTTCCCACTGCATATAAACCACAACGGTGAGGAGTTTGGCTGTCTTGTTCGCCATGAACTCTTCAGCAGCTACTACAGTGCCCAGCATATGGGAGGTACTCAAAAAATGCGTGTGGATAAATGGCTATAAGTAAATGCCAAAGGGTATGTCATCAACTGCCTGTCGCACAAGGGAAGATGAGTGGGGGTGAAGGATCTGAGGGGGGGAAAGCAAACCTTATCTGAAGGGGGGCAGCCGCTCATGATCTTGCAATAGGCACGGCAGCTTCTTAGGGAGAAGGAGCAGCCTAGCCTGAAACTGATGCTTTGCGTGAGATACCCAGCTCTCCTGTTGCCCGGGCCCACTCCACTCGGGTACGCACACTGCAGGGCTTGGGCTTACACACTCCCCAGAAGGCTGCTTTGGATGCAAGCTCATTGCCCCTTCCTCAATTCTTACTTCTTAGCCACAGGATGATTTTGAAGAGCTTGCTTGCTTCATCCACTTTGCCAACCCAACAAGAGAGGAAACCTGTTTCCTAGGAGTTTACATCTTTTTTCCAAAGACAGCAAAATAAGAGAAAATAAATCATTCTTGAATAATTTGATTTGCTTTATTTTTTTTAAAGAGCCATCGATGTTTCTAAAACAGGGGTACATTTTTGGAACTCTCCTGCCTGAGACCCAGGCCAGGAAGCATCACATGATTAGAAAATGCACACTGACCAGGAATGCCTTCATCTGCCCCAAGCACTGGCCAGGGAGACACAGAAGAAGCCGGTGGTGTTGGCATGTGCTTTTATTGGGAGAGAGGTAAAGTTCAGAAAGTCCCCAGAGGAAATTCTTTCAGGGACAGTACATCAGACAATCCAGCCCTCCCTCTGCCTGCCCACCCCTGCCCCTTGGGCTTTCGTATGCACAGTGATGGAGCAAGAACCTCTCACCCTGGCGGGTCAGAGTAGGGCATCACCTTCCTGACCCCCTCGGAGAGTGTTTGTAGTGCTTTGCCGTCTTCTCTTCTGGGCGCGATTGTGATAACAGGATGAAGGCCCACTCTACTCCGGGGCTTTCTCGGTTTAAAGGGGCTTCCCCCATTAGAGTATTAAAATAGGATGCAAACCCCCACCCCACCTCCAACTTCCTTATCCTGTTTCCTTCTGCCCCCCTTCCTCCTCCCCAGTCAAGTGATTATCTAAAATGCATACATGGAACAGACTGACAGATCTCAGAGGGGAAGGGGGTGGAAAAAATTAGCCGAAGAACTTACGTGCATATATGCATGTATGCATGTCCCATGCACGCAGACAATAATGTGGTGAAGGGGGGAGGGGATGGGGGACATCTGTTAGAGTGTCAACAATTAAAAATTAATTAATTAATAAAACACAAAATAAAATCTATCAGTAAAGGGTTTGCTATCTGGAGTGGTGAGTCTCTCTGTTTAGGAATGTTTTTCTTGCTTAAGGCTCCCTGTGCCTTTGGCCTGGAGGGCACATGTGGAGAAGGGAGCAGAGCAGCTGGGTTGGAAACAGAGGCGCCCTCCAAGCCCAGGACAGGTACAATTTCCTAGTCGTCTGGGCAGTGTGGCTCCTCAGCTGCTCCTCCTGGCCACTCCCAGAGCAGTGTGGACACAGATGTGTGTGACCCCCCAACCACCCCCAGCCCCAGCCCCAGCATCCGCAACGGTTCCGCAGGAGGCAACAAATGTCCAGCGCCCTCATGAAACAGGCCAGGATGTCCTTCCTAGATCTCATCCTGGGGCAAAAAAAATGACACAGGCAAAATCATCACTGTGTCCGGGCCACAGGCGTCCGCTACTGTGCATAGGCTGAGTCACGAGAGCTCAAACCGAACCTCCAGTTGCAGGGCACCTTCTGTGCCTGTCTGCCTCTGGTTCCCTCCCTCCCTCCACCAGACAGATGATGCCTCCTTGAAATTTTAGAGATTTGTAGTAGTCTCACTAGGGGATTTTTTTAAAAAATGATCTTCCTTTTCCTGATTCCTTCCCTGAGCGGACTGCCTGAGGAGATGTCTGTAAGGCATTGTGGGTAGATATCTCAGACAGGAAGAAAAGAAAAAGCACTTTAAATTGACGAATCAGTCCAAACCGCTAGGTTATAACTCTTTTTTTCCTTTTCCAGCAGAATAGTAAAACAGACGCACTATTGGCAGCTCATTAGTGCTGAGGAGAGGTCATCTCCTGCATGACATCAGTATTTCACCAGAGAGCCTCGTGCTGCCGGCTTTCCAACCAAACAGTAGAAGATGCACGCAGGGGACAGGGGAAGAAGGCATAAATAAGACACAGATTGCAGACTTTGGGATGTGTTTAGCACATTTTTGTGACTTCCTTTAATACCACAGACCTTGTGGTTCTTCTCGCACTAGGAGAACAAAAGACAAGCCTGAGGTGGGGAGGGGGGAGGGAGATCCATTCAATAAAAAGTTCTGTTTGCCTAATTAGCATTTTTAATTCAAACACTGAAAAGGGGAGGCAAAACACGGGAAGAGAAGAAGGAATACCAGAGCTGAGTAACTTAAGATATAAAAAGTCCCTTCATTAAATCAGTTGTTTTTAAATTCATAATTGAACTTAAATAAGGAGCGACCTATAAGCAGCTGTTTCTAATATTGAGTCCCCACCGCACATGAAAGACGCATTTATTCCTGCAGCCGCCTCCCTACCCTTGGGTGTTATCAGCTGAACATGTTTTGAACCTACCTAATGCATTTGAGGTAGCTTGGGTTTATTTTTCTTTCAATAAAATAAATGGTTTTGTAATTAAATTTCTGCACTGCCTGTGCTTAATGCTCACATTGACAAGTGCTAATGTATGGCAAGAGAATGAGTTTGAAATGAAACATGCTGTTTTCGAATCTGCAAGCAATTTTGCAGTGGGGCAATCAAACCCCTCATGCCAGCGAAACATTTTCATTAATCTGCTCGCTGCACCCCTGCCCACTCGCTGGCCAGGAGGACACTTCCAGCTCCCTCTTCACCCTTCCACCCCCACCCTTGCCTTTTTCTCAAACACACACACACACACACACACACACACAAATATCATGAAGCAAGCCGTTGTTTGAAACCATTTTGTGGTCTCTGGCAGGCGGGCTGGTGGAAATTCGCTGACTTTACACCGTGAAATGTTGCAGCTGCTCCTCCAAAGGGACTGGCTGCCTCAACGTTTCAGTCCCTGGCAGCCAGTCAACAAGAAAATCTGTCCCTCTGTTTTCCTTTTTTTTTTTTTTTAACTTTCCCCCTTAGCTAAATTTATTTTTGAATAAATCTCCTCATAGAAAATCAAGAATGGCTATTACATATCTGGACTCGGCCCGCGCAAACCACGTCAAGCCATGGCAGAGGCAGCGCCTTCCAGCCTTGTGCTTCAGCGGGTTCATGAATGGAAACCTGGACGGCAGGCTGTGGCTGTGGCCGGCTCCACTGCTGCCTGCTGCCGGCTCCACTGCTGCCTGCTGCCTGGGTCGGGAGCCTACAGCTTCAGCCTGCAACAGGCACCAGCAGTGGGCACGAGACCTCAGGGCCTGCCCCTTCCGGGGAAGGCCTGGGTTTCCTCTGACCACTAGAGGGATGGCTTCCCAGGGCAGTGGCTGCTCTGGAGCCTCCTAGGCCCTTCAGTAAAGGCCAAGAAGAAGGTACAAGGCCCACACGCTGTCGGCAGCATGGAGAAATGGGGAACAGTGGGGTCTCTGGCTCAGGGGCTGCCCACAAGGTGCACAACTCAGCATTTTCCCTCCAGGCTTGGGGAGAGGAGCCAGGGGCTGCCCACATGAATGCTGACTCACCCGGAAGGGCAGGCCAGAATTACAAGCTGCCCTACACCAGCACGGCTTTCTCTTGCTGCGTGCTAGGCCAGTGTTTTAGGGGAAGGGCTTCTGTGTGGTCCCAGCCTCCCTGAATTTACTGCAGTGGAGCATACAGAAAATGGCTGCTTGCACATTTTCAGGAGAATGACCAAAGATCTTCAATTTGCTTGTTTCCTAAGGCCTGAATTGCCTTTAGTAAGCGAACCTTTAACTGGATCGAGGCCGAAGTCCTTGGAAAGGAGACATAAGGAGGAACTTCAGTCTCCAATTGGGCAAGGCAAAGCCCACTAGGAGCGGGTGAAAGAAACAGCCCTAGTTAATTAGCACCTCAGTGGTGGGAGGGGGAGGAGAACTCTAAGAAGGAGAGAGGCAAAGAAGTGGGGGACTAGCATCATGGCCAACTGACACCTTCACAGTGGTCCTGTGAAGAAATAGAAAGTTCCTTCATCAAACAACTGCTAGTAGACTTATGGAAGAGGTAGCAACTTCATCTTATCCAGGGTAGAGGGGCAGAGGAGGCCCAAGTCCCAGAAGGAAGAATGGAGGGATGGTGAGGAAGCAATGCTACTCCTCTGAGCCTTGGATGAGTCTGAGCCAGGATCCCGAAGAAGCTAAGATATGATGTGAGCGTGCTGTCATCCACCACTGAAGTGATCATCCTCATTGCTCCCCTTCAGCAGTGGAACACAAGTCATTCATTCACTCATGCACTCAGCAAATAAGTTCTCACCATGAGCAAGCCATGTGGCTACATCTTTCAGGGGGCAGGTATAGCCAAGACATGGTCAGCCATGTCACAGACGGAGAAAGTGCTATCATGAAGACACAGACAAGCTGCTACATGACTTCAGAGGAGGAAGCAGTGAGCTGTGACAGAAGGGCTAAGAGAGAGCTTTATGTAGGAGATGAGCCTTAGAAGATGAGTAAGGTTTCAAGCCCTGGCTGGTGTGTCTCAGTGGATTGAGTGCCGGCCTGTGAACAAAAGGGTTGCCAGTTCAATTCCCAGTCAGGGCACATGCCTGGGTTGCAAGCCAAGTCTTCGGTAGGGGGTGCTCGAGAGGCAACCACACATTGCTGTTTCTCTCCCTCTCTTTCTCCCTCCCTTCCCCTCTTTCTAAAAATAAATAAAATCTTTTTTAAAAAAAGATGAGTAGGATTTCAAAAGGGAAGCATGCTGTTCCAAGGTGAGGAACCGGCTAAGCATGAAAGGAACCGGCATAACATGGAGGCATGAGAGTGTTTTTTCTGAAGAATGACGTGTGGTCCCAAGTGAAAGGAGGATGAGACACGTGCCTGTGTAGGGTGTGTGTGTTGGTAGGGGTGGAAGGGTGATGGGAAATGGAAGGTAAGATGGGGCCATAGTGAGAGCCAGGATCAGCAGGCTACAGAAGCTATGCTTTCTTTTGCAAATCACAGCCACCCCTTAAAGGTATTGGAGCCTTGACAGTGGGCAGTAAGGTCAGAAGTGGTGCTGTGACCCCATCTGCATATTCATAATAGACCCAGGAGCCATTAAAAAAAGGGGGTGGTAGGCTCAGGAGGGAAGACAGTGGAGGCAGGCATTCCCAGTCAGAGAGGAGCAGGGCTGGCAAGGCACAGGCAGTGTTCCTGGGGAGAGGGAAGGATGCCGGGACCCCGCAGAGGTGAGACGCAACCCATCCACTGTGGTGGGAGGAAGGGAAGGCCAGCAGGTCATCTGCTGTCTTCGAGGTGTCTGAGAAGATGCTCATGGCCATGATAGAGACAGGGAACTCTAAGAGAAAAGAGGTTAGGGGTGGGGAGAGAGGAAAACACCAGTTCCAATTGGATGGGTGGAGTTGGAGTTCCTGGTAATGATTTTCACGAGACAATATCCAGGAGGAAGAAATGGACCAAAGTAGGAGAAAGGCAGAACCCTGAGGAGCATCCGCATGGAGGAGTGTTAATAGGACAGATGAGAGGGAACATCAGGGGAAGTAGGATATGGGCCAAGAAGAAAAGGGAGGCGAGTTTCGAGAAGGAGAGCTGAACACATTTATGATGCTTCAAGGAGGCCCCAGAAGGGGAGATGGTGGTTGGACTGAGCAATAAAGAGGACCCTGGCTGTCTCTAGGAGGAGAGACAAGTCTAAGTAAGGGGAGGTTGCGTGGGAAGTGAAAGGACGAGGCAACAAGATTGGATTTAGAGAAGGTTCACAGTGATGAGTGAAAGTTTTCTTGTGTGGTGGGCCCTTGAGTGATAATTAATGAGGAATTGATAAGGAGGAAGAGATTGAAAGGGCACCAGAGAGGGGACTCTCTGGTGGACGGTGACCCTGGGAGAGGCAGAAAGGGCTGGAGAGATTGACCTTGGAAATCAGCAGGAGGAAGGGGTGATGGGCCAGACACCTCTGAGATAAAGGCAAAGGCAAGGATGAGAGTAGTGGTAGCCTCTTCGGGAAGGAACTGATGAGATCATATGCTGAGAGTAGGGCTGGAGATGGACAGGACAGTAAGAGCAGAGTGGCTTGGAAGTTTGAGGCAGGCAGGAAATGGGACAGAAAGTCAAGCGAGAATGGATAACAGGGCCTTGAGCAACACTGAGAACTGAAGATGGAAACCTGGCTGAGCGGCAGCCCCGTGTGCATGGCCGGGACACGTGCTCCAGCCGTTCCTGGTAGTCCTGAAGCAGGCGCAGAGAGAACGTGTGGCGGAAACACTGCAGCTAGAGGTGGCACCGCGGCCGCAGTGGGAGCCCGGAGCGAGGGCCACAGGGGCCAACCAGGGAGAATTTTCAGCAGGAAGCCTTTGAGTTGACACGTGAAAGCTTCACCTCCAGGACCCGTACAGCCTGGGCTCGGACTGAAATCCCGAATCCAAATTTGAAAACTTCTTCTTTATGTCTTTTTTTTGCATCTATATTTATATTTTATTAAAGTATAGTTGGCATACAATATTATATATGTTTCTGATACATGACATAGTGATGTGACATTTATATACCTTATAACATGATCGCCCCAATAAGTCTAGTAACCACCTGTTGTCATACAAAGGTATTATGATATTATTAACTATATTCCCAGTGCTGTACTCTGTCCCTGTGGTCCCGTTGGTTTTATAACACGCAGTTTGTCCTCTTATTCCCCTTCAGCCTTTATCCCCTCTCCACCTTCCCTTGTGGCAACCATCAGTTTGTTCTCTGTCTCTATGAGTCTATTTCTGTTTGGACTAAAAAATACACACCCTGCCAGAGAGAACTGTCAACCAGAGATTTAGAAGGCTGCCTCTCACTGCGGCTTCTCCTCCCGCTCTGCTTGCCTGTGCTGTGTGATCTAGGCAGGCCACTTAAACTTTTTACATCGTTGCTCCTGCCCGCCTGCCTCTGGCACACATTCTGTTGATTTTCTAGCTTCCTGGAAAAAAAAGGGTGATGTTTAAATATAGGTATTCTCGCTAAGAAAGGGGTTTGCGTCTATAAAACTCTTTCCCTCAGGTTGTAGTGGTAAAACAAAATGAAAACAAACAAACAAGCAAACCCAGTTTAGCTGAAAGCTCATTCGTCTTTTGACTTGTTCTTGATGTTCAGTGGGGTTCTCAAAGCTAAACAGAAACTAAACAAATTCTACCCCATTCAGTTCTGGAAAATAAATCCTGTCAGAGCTTGGTCAGGTCTTCACCTTCTGCATGGATGGAGGGTCCTGGAGTCGGTTACAAGAGACTCAGGTGCTGCTTCTTATGTCAGAGGCAGCGCCTTAGCCTTGGCCAGCATGAAGAAAGGACTAGAAGAGCTGAGGCTCGCTGTCCAGGGTCAGAAAGGCCCCAGCTGTTGACCAGGCCAGAGGAGAGGACACGATGCACCTTGGGTGCTATTAACCATGACCCCCCTGACTGACAAGGGACAGTGACTCCATGGGGTCACTTCTTCTTGAGCTCCCTGCAAGCACCTCCAAGCCCCTCCCCAAAGCCCTACGGAGACATTTGAAGCCACTCTTCCCCCCTGTCAACTTTAAGCTCAGGCACTGGGCATGTGCCACTGGCAGACCAGAGAGGGACAAGGAAGATCAGAGCCAAGGGAAGGCCTCCACAATGGCAGCACCGAAGCTCTGTCCAGCCTAGAACCTCATGGCTGCTGGGACACTAGGGCAGTCTGGGGCAGGGATGATGCCCAGCCTCCTCCACAGGCCTGAGGACGAAGCACAGCCTGAGCATCCACGGCACAGCTTTCACGATACGTCTTGTGTCCCGATTCTCCAGTGAGCTCTTTGTATTTTCCATCAGGGCCACATCTAGGAAGAGTGAAGTTGATGAGTTGACTTCCCACCGTCTAAAATGTACCCTCTCCCAAAAGAGCCGCTTTTCCAGCTTGAATTTGATGACCCACCAAAGAGAAGAAGTAAATGATTACAATAGGGATTTACAATGTACTAACCCTCTGCTATGTGTTGACATTTGCCACATTGTCTCACAGCAAACCTATAATTTAGGCAACATTATCTCCATTTTACACATGTGGGGCTGGGTTTGAATCATCTCTGCATTAAAGCCTAAGCCTCTTCTCCAGGCTTCACTTTACTACCAAGTCCATAATATCATTATATGCTGCTCTACAGCAACCTCTGTCTTTCCAACTTAAAGAATCCTCTTCCGATGCTCCGTGTTGGTCTCTGCGTGAGAGAGGGTTACACATATAACTATATTGGCTGGAAACCAACACATCTTTCATCAGTATTCGCTGAGACCTAGGATATGCTTGGCAAGCAGAGAGAGCGATACCATCGACAAAGACACAGCTACCTGCTTTGGAATAGAGAAAAACATGCAGAAAAACATCCCTGCTTGCCTCATCTTCCCTGCAACCAGACCCGGGAGGCATAAACCGTCATTTCAAGATGCAGAATAAACACCACAAAATAATTCTAAGAACCCCATGAGCTCCAAGGGGCCCCTTAGTACAGCATCATCCTATACCAGTGAATCCCAAAGCAGCCTTCTTCAGTGACGGTGAATGTGCCCATGGGAGGCAATTGTTGCTAGAGCCGCTCCCAAGCTCACTGTGCCTCACTGTGCCTCACTTTGCTCACTTGATGTCTGTCTCCACTTGAACCTGGAGGAAGCCATCTAACACTGGAGGAGTAAAACAGCAAGCTAGCTCAGCATGCCGAGACAGCTCATGCTTTGTGGAGGAGAACCACCGATCAAATGTCATGATTCACCCTCCCCTCGTCCTTCAGCCCTGTTAACACTTCCAGGAAGGAAACTGCACAGAAGAAGGAAGGGAAGAGGGAGAGAAGCAAGGGAGGGGAGGGTGGAACCTAAAGGCGGGCTGCTGAGAGGGGCAGAGAAGGCTGGATGCTTTGGGGCCAGAGTGCTCGTTATGAGAAGTCTCTTAATGACCGTAAGTCCTGAGGGAGGCACGTGAGCAGCGCCTGGCGCCAGCCACGCTCGCATGGGGCCTCCTGTCCGGATGTAAAATGTGTAGGTTGTGAAGGAGGAGAGCAAGGGGACCGTGTGGCTGCTGAGGTGACTGATGGCCTGAGGACGGCAAATCTGGCTCCTGGGGAATCAGGTTTTACTGGAAGGAGACACGAAGATTAGTGACTTTCAGGTGAGAAACAACCCCAGTTCCTGGTTTCTGGAACAAAGTTTCTTTGTGGTTTTTCTGAGAGTTTTATGTGTGTTCTCCACTTCCAGACCTTTGCTCATAACCTTTCTTCTTTCTGTCCACGTGTCCAATTCCCAGCAGGCCAGCTCAGGCCTTCATGAAGTCACCCCTCATGGTCTAACCTGGAGCCTCCCTCCCCTGACCCGCGGACCTGCCACAGGCAGACACGATGTTGGTTTGAGGTTCTCCACCAGGGATGTGTGTTCAGGACAAAAGCGTGTCTTCTCAGGGCCCCAGGGTTGCTCAAAAATTCTGGGGGAACACATTTATAAGAGTCAACATATTGAAACATTGTATGGAGTCAAACACAAAATTTGTAAGAATATTTAAATTAAGACTTAAAAGAAATTTCATGCGGGTTGAGTGTTGCTTTGGGCCCTACTCGTCTGGACACCTGCTTGCTGTCCCTCCAAAGGGCTCCCCTCTTCCAATGCAGGAGAGTTGGAGAAGCAGGCGGTGTGATGTCCGGAGGCACTGGAGGGCCCCCGCTTCATCAGGCTGGGCAATGATGAGGTGAAGCCTTGCTGATTAAGCACAAATGGAAGTGATTCCATCACACTGCAGTTAAAAATAACAACAGCAAATGCTACACATCAGCCACTGTGCTAGATGCATTCACATTACACAGATAATTTCGATCAACCCTTGCTATAGCCAGTGAGGTAAATTAAGTATCACTCTTACTTTACAGCTGATGAAACCAAGCCACCATGAGATAAAGTGACTTACACCAAGTCGAAAAGCTTGTAAGATCAGGATCCAGAGCGTGATCTAGGTCCACTGGACTCTTACCTTCTGTGCCATGCCACTGTGAGTATGTGAAGAAAGAGCTGTCTTCACAATTCAGCACAGACCCTCCCTAACATCTGTGAGTCTCGTGTTGGCCCCACATGTTGACCTCCACTGTTGCAGGTCCAGGCTCCTGCTCCATCAGGGTGCTCGGTTTGTTGGCTCCTCCCCACCCTGTCCTAGTATCTGGAAGGTCACACAGGGCCCTAGGCTGACTTACTTAACCAGAGATAGAGTGGCTGATTTGGTCCTTGCTTCCACAAGACTGGGAATCACTAAGTCCGATCTAAGTGTCGGCAAACAAAGATAAGGAACAGTTCAGAGGGCAACCATAGGGACAGCTGGTTGTTAGTCTACTCTGCACGTGGAGAATCCAGGGTGAGAAATTAAGGCTGGAGCCCCTTTGCTGGGACAACTCATGTGCAAGGACTTTTCCATCCAGTAAGTGTCCTGCTTGATATGCTTCATTTCAGTCACAGTGAGGAACCCTGGTGATTTTTAATGACACACGGCACTGTCATTGCATCCATTCAGTTCTGCAATATTTTATGATGTGTCTGACCCAGGAATATGCGTGGCTGCTGGGGTGGGGGTGGGTGGTCTTCATTTTCCCCCTTCCTTCAGCCTTCCTGCTCCTTGGCACTTCCCTGCAGAGGCAGTGGGTTTTGACATCTTATGCACACTTCTCCATCATGTGTTCAGATTTGCCCCTTCTCCCAAAAGGCCCTTCTAACTTTACATTGCACAAATTCATGTCCCAGGGACTTGCCAAATCTGTCAAGTCCAGACGTTTTCCTTGGCAGAGACGACACTTCTCCACTGGGATGGGTTGGGTGATTCATTGGGCCTTGGTGCCACTTCTCCAGGCACCAAGTGTAGCCGCTGAGCCTTCCTGACACCCTTCCCAGGCGCTGCAGGCTCTGGAGTGCCCAGCGTCCCACCTCTTCCAAGCCCGCTGACTCCCTGCAGAACTCCCAGGCCCTCAGGAACATCAAGATTTAAGCTTTATTTTTTTTCACCTTTGCCCCACTCACCTGGCGCCCCTTGCCTTCACTGTCCTCTCCCAGCTGCCCCTGCTGGTGGCTCCAATCTTTCAGGTCAGAGGAGAAAGTCCATTCATCCATCCGCCAGAATTTGTGCAGAGTATCTGTACAACTCTGTTCATGCCCGGGGCGCTTAACAATGAACCGAGCAGCAAACAAAATAGACAAAAGCTCAGCCCCTCATGGCGCTTACATTCTAACCCACCAAATAAACTTTTTATATGAAGTTGTTAGGAATTTAATAAGCCTCTTCTCCCAGGATGCCTGCATTTTAAAAGAAGAGTGTGGAGAAATACTCCATCCCAAAAGGAGTAAAGTACCAATGGAGCATTTAAGGTATAAGTGGGGACAATACTCAGGACCGAGAGACTTCTTCGATCCTCTGGAACAGGGCTCGGCAAGCTATGGCCCTTGGCGGCCCACTACCTGTTTTATATGGCCTGTGGGCTAACAGTGGTGTTTACTTTTTTAAATGCTAGAAAAAAATCAATAGAAGAAAAATATTTTGTGACATGTAAACATTATATGACAATGTCCAAAAGTTTGACTGGAACACAGCTACACCCACTCATTTGCACACTGGCTATCGCTGCTTTCATGCCGCTGTGACGGAGCTTGCCTGTGGCCCCAAAACCCACAACATTCATTCCCAGGCCCTTGACAGAAAGTTGCTTGACTGTGGCTCTAGAATCATATGATAGAAGCAGCTATTTTTTTCCCTGTGATAGAGCTGGCCCTGTCAGCCAGGCGAGGCTCTCTCTTCTGCCTGTGGAAGACAGTCATAAAAGGGACTTCATGTCTCTGACATCCGTTTTCTCTTCAGCACACACAGTGACAAGCCCTCCTGGCAAGTGTCCGACAAATGCAAGGTTCCTTCCCAGCAGGATCTTCACTGTTCTTTGCCAGGTTCAGGAGCAAATCTTCACCATGGCAGGTTCTGGGCTCCTTGGTGGGGAAGGGGCTCAGGTTTGAGGGAGGGAGGTTCATCCATGCTCTTAACGGCGTAAGTTTAGGTAATAATAGTTATGCCTGTGGAAAGAACACAGAACTAAGAGTCAAAAGAAATGAGTTCGAATCCCCACTCTGCCACTTAATTAGTTCTGTGGTATTGGGTAAATTACCATATTTTCGGACCATTAGACACACCCAGGTTTTAGAGGAGGGAAATAGGAAAAAAAATTTTGAAGCAAAAAATGTGGTAAAATATTTAATAACATAGATAACATAATATTTCACCAATGTAAATGTAAAGAGAACTCAACAGCAGCATTAACAACCATTTTTCCTCCCAAATTTGGGGGGGAATATGTGTGTCTTATAGTCTGAAAAATACAGTATTTAACCTGCAGGAAGAAGCCTCAGCACTCTCATCTGTGAAATGGCCTGCCCTGCCGACTTCCGAAGGCTGTTAAGGGAAACGAATGTGACGTGCACGTGAACGTGCTTTGTAAACCGGAGAGCAGCGCGCGAACGCATCATTTGTCTCTTCACGGGTGGGGAGCGATATTAGCTTCGTTCTTTGTCTGTGGAGACCCAGGCAGGGAGTCAAGGTGAGAAAAACCTAGAACAGTGTTCTCCTTGACGTCGGTCAGGATCTCTTCCTATCCTGAAGCTCCAGCTCCCACTGCACCCCCACCCCAGGTTCCACCTATTCTCAGGAGCCCGTCTGGGGATTCTCACCCACGTAGGGGGCATCGGCCTCACCCCACCAAATAAGAACCACAGCCGCACACACCCCTGTGGCGCTTCCTGCAGGGTCCTGTCTCTTAGCTTGACGGAGGCCACAGCCGCCCTCCGCCAAACTCCTCCGAAGCCCGTGCCACGTGTGATGGGACCCCCGCCGCCGCTCCCTGCCCGTCTGCTTCCTTCTCTCCAGAGCCCGCAGCCCTCTCCAGCACAGTGAGTTGACTTCTCACTATGTACCCCTGATTGTCCTAAGTTCAATAACTGTCTTTTCCAGGTTCTTTAGGGTTGAGGAAAGGGTGAAATGTGCAGAGAGGAATAATTTTTAAAAATTAAACTCTTTCTCTCTTACTGCACTATAAGCATCTGAGGGGCAGAGGCTGTTTTTGTTCTGCGGCTCTCAGCTGCTCATCAGCATCCACACGGTGCCTGGCGCGTGGGGGGTGCTCAATGGACATTCTTTGAATGAATGAATGAATGAATGATATCTTAGGATTTAGTACAAGACCTTGGGTCATTCTATTGATAACTTTCATGAGTTTATACATACCCCTCCTCTGAGAAACAGCATTCTTCACACAGTAGGTGCCTAACACATGTCAGTGGATGGTGACAATGAACATGAGATTGAAAAGTCAGTCTCCCACATCTCAAAGCCAAATGAACAGATCAAGACATGTGAATAGAGTCTAAGTTCAGTCGTTTTTTTTTAAACCTTTCTTTTGCAAAAGGTGTCTTGTATTCCATGTTTTGTTTGGGGATTTGGTTGTCATAAGATAATGATAACTTGGAACTTCGATGTGTGACCTGGGAAGTTTGGTGTGGTTGTTTTGTTGGATGCATCTCCTGAGAAAATTTTCAAAATCAAAAAAATACTCTGGCAGTGACACTCAAAGGCTGGTGCTTTTTATAAATACTGTCTTCAGTGTTCAGGGGAAAGAAGTTTTAATTATGGGCCAAAGAACAGATGTCAAATCCCCAGTCATCCTTCTGCCATTGGCTGTTTGTTGTGAGTCACCCTGGAGCCCGTCCACCCCAGCGGCACCAATTTTCATGGGAAGGGTCACTGTGTGGCCAGAAGTTCGTGCTGATGGACAGGCTCACGGGAGGGCAGCTGGCGGGCTGGGCCTCGAGCTCCCCTTAGCTCTGGTCTCCTTTGCCTCTTTGGTTGCTTTGTTCACTTTGTTCCTGTTCCCCCACATTGAGCCTCCATCATCTTCATTGTTCCCCACAAGCTGGATTTTCACAATAAACATGGCCTCTTCTTTCAGTGCCTGAAGCACTGGGTCATCACATACACCTCTGCTCACAGCGTCCATCCATGCTGTCTGTTCCACCCATGGGTGGTGGGGGTTCTGAGCCGGGAAAGGACCACCTCCTGGACAGCAGTGGGAAGAGGTCAGTGGCTTTGCCTTTCACATGGCACCCACTGCAGAAGGGAACCCTTTAGCCACCCTGATTGTCCACTCATTCTAAAGGTTCCAGGGCTCTCCTCAGGTGTTTGTTTGTTTGTTTGTTTTTTGTATGGCTCAGCCATTTTCACCTGCAGACCTGATGTCTCATCTCCCCTACTATTCTGAACTAAGCCTGAACAAGTTTCCTCACCCCTTGATTAAACTAAAATAATGCTAAGATTTTGCCTAAGAAACTTTGCTAGAAATGTAAAGAAAACCCCAAACATTTGGAGTAAGGTGTCCAAACCTGGCAGACGTCATTAGCCAAGATCCCTGGTCCTTGTCTTGTTCTATCTAGCTGAGTTCCTAGACCACAGGCACATGGAGCCCTAACCCGATAGGCACATGGTTAGCTTCAGTAGACTCAGCGGACTTCCGAAGCATTGATCCCATTTTTGCACAGCCAGCAGCAGTGTACGAGTGTTCCATGCTCAAAACACTGGCCCACCTCTGTTACTGCCAGTCTTCGGTACTTCGGCCATTTTGGTGGGTGTGTATTAGTATCGAGTTGTGACTTTAATTTGTTTTCCCTGAAGAATAACAATGTTGAGCACCTTTCCTTATACTTCTTAGCCATTTGGTTATCATCTTTTGTAAAGTGCATTTCAAGTCATTTGCAGATTTTCACTGCATACAAGCCCTTTGTCAGATACCTGTATTGTAAAAATCTTCTGCTGTCTTCTAAGTCTTCTGCCAGTCTGTAGCTTGCCTAGCACTCTGTTCATGCTCATATGGCCCAATGAAATGTTGTTGTAATATAAAACCTCAGAGTTAGGAGGAACGAGTCCACAGGATGGCTGGCTCCTTTTGCTTGATTGCACTCCCAAATCACTTTTCCAAAAGTCAATAATATTTATAATTCAGCACAACAAAAGGTGCCCTTGTGCCCCCTCCCGATCAATAGCCTCTGCACAAGTAAATTCTACCCTGACCTCTATCATCATAGATTTGTTTTGCCTGTGCTTGTCCTTCACATAAAGGGAATCATGCAGAGTGTTCTCTTTAGTGTCTGGCCTCTTTTGTTCTGTCTGTGATATTCATCCAAGTTTCTGTATAGCAATAGTTTGTTCTTTTTCATTGCTATATGATATTCCATTGTATAAAGAGACCACAGTTTGGGTTGCTTCCAGGTTGGTGCTATAATGAAAAAGTTAAGATATTATATATATATAAAAATTTACCTAATATTTATATGGGGTAGGCAAAAGTAGGTTTACAGTTATGAGTACATAAAACAGCGTTTGTTCTTGTATTATTATTTATTAATTATTGTACTATTTTTCATGTGCACAACTGTATACCTACTTCTGCCCCACTCTGTATTTATAAACATGTAAAATATATAAAGTTATATTCTTTTGATGGACAGAGGCAATCTTGGGCCTATGCCTAGGAATGAAATTGCTGGGTCTTAGGGTATGAGTGGGTGCTTGCTTTAGTAGATTCTGCAAGTTTCCCAAAGTGGTCGTACCAGTGTACATTCCCATATACAATGTATGAGAATTTCAGTCGCTCCACATCCTCTCCAATACTTGATGTGGTCAATATCTTTTTTCTTTTTTAATTTTGGCTTCTGCCAAATGTATGTATCTCAGTGAAGTTTTAATCTGCATTTTCCTGATGACTCATGGCGTCAAGCACCTTCTCATACCCCTTCTGGCCATTTGGATCTTTTTTGGTGAAGTGCCTGTTGAGTCTGGTTCATTTGTAAACTTCAGTTTATGTTTGTCTTATTTGCAAGAATTGTTTACATATTCTAGAAATGAATCCTTTGTCAAATATATGCATTGTGAATATTTTTCTCACAGTCCTCTTAATGATGTCTTTTGATGAATAGAAGTTCTTAATTTGAATGACATTCAATTATTAATTCATTCTTTGCCTTCAGAAAGACACTCTGCTTTGGGTTTTCTCTCTGCTGTGGTTCCCAAGGCTGAAGGCTGACCTGTGCTGACCTGTAGGACCCTCCCCTCCCCTTCCCACAGATCCCTTCTGCTCCGTTGGCTTGCTATAGACTCCCTGGGTGGAGGCTGAAGCTGTTGCTCCTTTTTGGATAAACAGAATCCCTCTCTTTTTCTGACTCATGCCTGGACTTATTTCCTCTGTGGCTGCAGTTCCTGAATGCTGGAACTATGTCATCCTCCCAGGGGTCTCCTTGCCTGCCATCAGCAGCCAGTACTCTTTCCCTAGGTCCCTCCACATTTCACATTCCAGCGCGAGCCTCACCCCAGGCTCATTCACCGAGCAGAGATGACTCACTCATCTTTCTCAAGTACCTCTTGGCTCTGGTTATGCCCACTCCTACCTTGACAGGTGATCTTTGGCACTTCTTTCAGTGTCCTCTCAGCAAAGGAACACTTCTCAAGATCTCCACTCTACTGGATTACAATATCAAGTTACTTTTCATCACAGGGCTGAGATCTAGTATCACAAGCTCCAGTGTAAACTCCCAATGTAGGCCCAGCATAATTCATTCAAAATCCATGCAAGGGGCTCTAACTATCTCATTGCAGACCTCTAAAGTACCTGCCTCCCCTTCTCCTCCTAAAGGGTTCTTTACTGGGAAGTGAAGTGATTCAGAAATGCAGTCATTTAATACAGAAATCCATAAACTTGGATGTGAAAAATTTACATCTTCATTTCTATTAACCTTTGTTTGAGGATTATCATTTTTTTACTATGAATATAAACAACAAGCTACAGTATTAGAAATGCCTATGACTTTGTTACCAACAGAAATCACAGACACCTTCATGTCACATTATAGTTTGAATAACCATTCATACTTAACACTGTTTCAATATCACAGGAGTTATTAGACCCACCACTGGATCTTGCATTTAACAGGTTAATAAAGAAGCAAATATAAACAATTCTATCTCACACATTTGTTTCTTTAAGATATTCTGATAACTTTATTTCAATATAATGTATGCATTTAGAAACATTATTCCGAGTGCCATCCATAGGCTTTACAAAATCACCAAAAGGATCCTGGACACACAAAAAATGAAAAACCTCCTGTTGACAAGAGACCCTCTTAAACTCACAGCAACTTGAAGTCATGCAGTGACCTACACAGATGACGGGGCAGCTGTGTTTCTGGGCTGGGTGGTGCTGACAGTCGGCTCTATCTTTGGCGATCCATTCCTTTGACTTGGGGGTGAGAGGGTTTCATGGAACCTAGGCATGTGGCTCCAGTTTTCTCTGGATCCTGGCATTCCAGAGATTCGGAAAGAACAGGACATCTCTTCAGCAAGTCAGAGGAAATGGGTAGCTACTCAGCTAAATAGATTTCATGCTTGACTTCAGCGGAATAGCCCAAATGATATATATTTGGGAGAGTAAATTAAAGAGGTAAGCAGGCATGCTGGCTTTATATGGTTTAATTGCTCCCCTAAGCATTTCAAAAGAAGAATATAGATTGTCAGACCTGTTTTCCCAGCATCAGTATCTCTCCCACCCTCAATTCAAATTCTGGCCAGATCCTGCTTGTCAAGGGGAACTGACCTTGAATTAGTTTTAAGGGAAGGCTGTACCAGGATCTTTTCTCTCTTCAGGCCAATTAAAACATGACCTTTTTTTTCTTTCACGACTCCAAATACCGAGTCTTGATTTCATTTACTCCTCCCACCCCTATTTCCCATAATCGCTATCCGTCCTTGCATTGCTTTGACCAGGACGCTCGTGAGGAAGAGTTGTCTTCCCTACCAGGAGAAATGCTGGTAGGCCCTGGCCAGGTATCAGAGTAGGTTGGAGCATTGTCTCGAAACACCATGGTTACAAGTTTGATCTCTAGTCAGGGCACATACAAAGAATCAACTATGCATTTATGCACTTGTTGCATAAATTTATGTATTTATGCAACTAATAAATGCATAAATAGGTGGAACAACAAATAAACATTTCTATCTCTCTCTTCCTTCCCCTCTCTCTCTATAATCAATAAATTTAGAAAAAAAGAAGAAAAAGAAATGCTTCTAAACTTCTGGTCAAGGTGGCAGCATAGGTAAATGCAGTGCTTGTGTAACAGGGTGCAGCCAAGAGGGGGGCCCCAAAAAGGGAGTTGGAATGGGGCCCAGAACTCAGGGTGTCCAGGAAATATTAGAGGGACATATAAGATGTCCTCACCCCTTCCCCCACAGGTATGAGTTGGGGGAAGGGACACATGGAGCAGGGACATTTAGAGCTGCTAATCCATGGCATGGTCCTTTAACATATCTATAGCCTTTGGCTGGTAGCTTAGATGTGTTAAATAGCTGTGACCATGCTCTGAGCCAGGGGGGATGGAAAGGACTTCCCCAAGGACGTGACTGGGGGAGGAACCCTAAGTTAAAGAACCTGTGTGGGAGCTTGGAGAAGATTGGCTCCAGAAAATGGGACACACCTGCCCAGACTCATGATGGCATCCCAATAACCTTGGAAATATACAGGAATGCTGGCAGGTGTAACCGATTGTAGGAGGAGTCAGAAATAGGGCTGCAGAGGAGGATTGGTGTGGGGATTTAAACCCAGGCGTGGCAGCCATTTGGGGGGAGATCGGTTTCACGGGAGAGATCCATGCGGTTTCACCAGAGAGCAGGACCCGTGGCTCCATGAGGGGAGATCCATGCAGTTTCACCAGAGAGCAGGACCCGCAGCTCCATGAGGGAAAATCACCATGTGGCTTTAGCAGAGAATTGCCACTAGGCTTGGCCCGAGTGGAGACCCTCTCGCAGCTTTGCCAGAGGGAGAGATTCCACGTGGTTTCACCAGAGTGCAGACCCCTGCAGCTTTGGTGAAGAGGGAGAGCCACGAGGCTTTGCCACGGTGGGGACCCTTCCCCACAGCTTTGGTAGAGGAGGGACCACGCGGCTTTGGGGCGCTTCCTTTGGCTGCATGGCCTGGGAGCAAGAGAGACTTTGCCTGGAAGAAGGGTGAAAGAACTCTTGCCAGTGGGCCATGAGAAGGTGCCACATGGCTTCAGATTAACCAGAGATCCTGCCTGGACGATGACACAGCTGACGGTGTCAAGAGCCTGGATCCCAGACGTTTGCTTCTCTTCCTTGCAAGTACGGTACCCTGATTTAGGGCAGAGGGAGATAGGAAGCACTGTGGGTGTCTGGGTATCCTAAAGGACTTTGATATATTAATGGAGACATTAGGTTGCTACTTTGACTCTGTATAACATTAATAAACATTTCCGTTCCTTTTCACAAATCTCTGGTTTTGAGAGACATCTTTCCATAAGGCGGCGGACAATAACGGACCCTTTTCTGTTGCTCAGTAACAGTTTTGGGGGCTTGTCCGGGATCTTAATTGCCTGTGGAAGACTGACCCCTCAGGTTCGAGAAAGTGAGACTTTGGAAGTGTTTTGCCAGTCTCGAGAACCTTCTGTTTGCTCTGTAACACTTGCATCTGCCCACAAACCCATCAAAATTACAACTAAACTACAGAACAACCATCATTCAGAACCACCCAAAGTCCTACAACTAGGGATTTAAAGAAGAAGCCACATCAAGACTGGTAGAGGGGTAGAGACATGGAAAAGGCTGGTTCCACACCCATGTGTGGTAGATAAAAGTTGGGAGGGATATCTCAGCTACAGAGGTGCCCTCTGAGGACAGGAGTCCAGCCCCACACCGGGCCCCCTAGTTCAGGTGCCAAGAAGAGAAGTTCCCCATAACTTCTGGATGGAAAAACCAGCAAGGATTGTGGCTGAGTGAGATGGAGGGCTTCTGGCGTCTCAGGCAGTTCCTCTTAAAGGGCCCATGCATGTACTTACTTGGATTCACTCTCTCTGAGCTCCAGCACTAGAGAAGCAGCTTGGAAGTCACCAGGGACATATAAAGAGGAATTGAATTATCTGACATTAGAGTAAGAGATGGGAGGGCCAACTTTCTTCCAGACAAAAGTGCTAGCAGAGGCCAGTGTTCCTTTTCTGAGATACCTGCTCCAATACACACACATTCAGAGCCAGCAGGTGGGCACCATATCTTCATCTCCATCAACCAAGCTCACAGTTCATTTTATCCTGGTGAGTCCCTGAGGCCCTGGCCCACCAAACCTGTGGGCCCACCCAAGCTGTTTCCAGTGGTGTTTTCATAGAATGACCTGTCTTGGCTCATGCTCCGGAGTTCTCTAAATCTCTCAAGAAAGCAGCATCTGTCCTCAGCATGCCTTGTACCTACAATAAGTGGCTCCATGCCTGGCACTAGTAGCAGCTGGCCTTGGTTTAGAGGTAAGCTTCACCTGGGCACCTCCAAGAGCAGGACAAGTAGTAGCCATATGCAGATCACTTTGCAGCTCATGCGGGAGGCCCCAGGCAAAACATAAGTGGCAGCTGACCTTGGCCTGTACCTCCCAGGAGGCCCCAGACAGAGCACCCAGTGAACAGCTTCGGACCACATTGAAGCACCACCCCCTAACCACCTCCACAGTGACACACTCAAGAGGTGGACTCAGCAAGTGCCAGAGCCCTACTGAAGTAAGTTCTGCTTTGTGGGGTGGGCCCTGCATAGCTGATCCACACCAGTGGTCAGTGGTTGGTCATCAGTGATAATAGGCAGTCCTTGTATCTGATCAGCCTGGGAATAAATCCCTTACATTGACATGTGAACAACAAACAAGGCTCAACTGCAACAAGAGGGTGTACACAGCCCACACAGGACAGGGGGGTGCACTTGGAGTACCCAGCTTGTATTAGCAGAGAGGCTGTGCCACTGGACCCTGCAGAACACCTACCACATTAGACCACTCTATCAAGCCCAGGAGACACAGTAGCTCTACCTAATGCGTAGAAACAAACAGGGAGGCTGCCAAAGTGAGGAGACAAAGAAATATGTCCCAAATGAAAGAACAGAACAAAGCTCCAGAAAAAGAATTTTAAAAAAATGGAGACAAGCGGTCCACTAGATGCAGAGTTCAAAATGCTGGCTATAAGGATGCTCAATAAACTCAGTGAGAACTTTAATAGCATAAAAAAGGATAGGGAAACCATAAAAAAATAGCCAGTCAGGAATGAAGGATATACTAACTGAAAAGAGGAATAATTTACAGGAAATCAACAGTACAGTAGATGAAGCTGAGAATCAAATCAGCAATTTGGAATATAAGGGAGCAAAAAACATCCAATCAGAACAATAACAAAAAAGTATTAAAAAATGAGGATAGTATAAGGAGCCTTTAATCACTGGAATGTATACCAACTTCAAGTGTACCAACACTTGCAGCATGGGGGTGCCAGAAGGAGAAGAGAAAGAGCCAAAAACAGAAAACCTATTTGAAAAAATAAGGGCAGAAAAATTCCCTAACCTGGTGAAGAAAATAGACATACAAGTCCAGGAAGTGCAGAGTCCCAAACAAGATGAACCCAAAGAGGCCTACACAAGGCATCATAATTAAAATGCAAAAGGTTAAAGACAAAGAGAGAATCTTAAAAGCAGCAAGAGAAGGGCAATTAAACTCCCTACAAGGGAGCTCCCATAAGATTGTCAACTGATTTCCCAACAGAAACTTTGCAGGCCAGAAGGGACTGGCAAGAAATATTCAAAGTGATCAAAATCAAGGACCTGCAACCAAGATTACTCTACCCAGCAAAACTGTCATTTAGAATCAAAGGACATATAGCTTCACAGACAAGGAAAAACTAAAGGAGTTCATCACTAGTAAACTGTATTGCATGAAATATTAAAGAGTCTTCTAGAAGAAGAGGAAGAGGAAGAAGAAGGAGGAGGAGGAGGAGAAGTGGAAAATATGAAGAAGAATATGGCAATAAATACATACCTATCAACAACTGAATCTAAAAAACAAAATAAGCTTTCAAACAGAACAGAAACAGAGTCATCAGACTTATAGATACAGAGAACATTTTGATGGTTGCCAGATGAGAGGGGCATTGGGTGGATAGGTGCAAAGGATGAAAGGATTAAGAAATACAAGTTGGTTGTTACAGAATAATCATGAGGATATAAAGTGCAGCATACAGAGAATAATCAATAATACTCTATTAACTATGTATGGTGTCAGATGGGTACAAGAATAATCGGGATGATCATTTAGTAAAGTATATAATGTTTAATCACTGGAATGTATACCAGAAACTAATACAATATTGTATGTCAACTGTAACTGAAAAATAAAAATGATTTAAATATAAAAAAGGAAATGCTTCTGTTCTCATTTGATGTCAAATAAAATATAAAATTAAAGAGGTTTGGTAACACACGTATAAGTCTAACTGTGACTCATGCCATGAGGAACCAGTGATATTCCCAGACCCTAAAAATTGGGGATATATGCTTCCTGTTGCTATCTAAATATTCCTAAAGAGCATATTTCTCTTTGCCCCTTCCACCCCTACTCTTCACCCTCCACCTTCCCAGTGCATCTTAACCTTCCATTTCACCATACAAGCCACTGGAATAGTGATTTGAGATGGTGTAAGTCAGGTGAGACTGTTCCATGGACACCTTTGTCTCCTGTAAAGAATGGTGTTGATGTGGCTACAACCACCTCCTCCCTCTCCCTCCTTCCCATTAAAGTCACTTATTTTGAATGTCTGGATGTGTTATTTTCAAAGAAAAGAGGCTGTAGCAGATTTTGCCCATGACATTCTTCCAAGGTGCTTCAAATTCTCTATAAAAAGCAAAACTGTCACTTGATGTTATCAGGACCACTAGCCAACTTGGTATAGTTGACAGAGTTTTTATTGGTTCTGTTTCTGCAATAGTCTGTCTTACTATGAAGACAAATGAGAGAACTCTGCCTTCACTCTGGCTTTGTTTTCTAGTTCTTAGATGTGTAACACAAATGAATGGTTTTGAGCTGTTTCCAACCTGTAGTGATGGGTGTCATTTTCTTGGACACTCAGAATCTGTGACTGAGCAGCACTGTAATGATTCCAAGAAAAGCTGTCCTGGAACGAGCCTTGGACTCTGTGAATCACCACAGGAACTCAGTGATTCCAGTTCTGCCCCTCTAACTAATGTGTGCCCTTGGATAGGTCCTTTAATGCTTTTGGTCCCCAGTTTACTCATCTATAAAAGGAGAGGGGAGGCCTGGATGAGCTCTAAATCCTTTCCAGCTCTTTCATTTTATCACTTAATAAATGAATCACAAAAGTCACAAAAACATCCCAATTATAGCAATCAAGAAAAATAACTGCGATTCTGTTTTATATGGTGTTAAAGATTCCCTTTGGACTTTTGAGTCTCTTAACAACTTAATATGTGTACCTTTGAAACTCTGTTAGACCCCTGTAAACTATTTTTTAAAATTGATTTTGGGCCAGTATGAAATCCTGTGTCTTATGATCTGAGTCTTAGATTCTGAGTTCTAAGAAGGTCTATTTTAAATGGTATGTTTTTCTTGCAGCAATTGTTAAGTGCTCAGATTTTATGATGTTTTAACATTCATTGCCATTCATTATCTAAATGCTTTTCTATAATCCAGTGAGTGTGTGAGGTTAATAAGTAGAATGTGATTAATTCTGGATTTGATTTCATCTGCTGAATCTAATGGAAGACCTGTCATATCTGTTCTTTTTCTAAAAAAAGTTTTTATTTATTTTTAGAGAGAGGCAAAGGGAGGGAGAAAGAGAGGGAAAGAAACACCAGCCGGTTGCCTCTCACACACCCCCAGCGGGGGACCTGGCCTGCAGCCTAGACATGTGCCCTGACTGGGAACCAAACTGGTGACCTTTAGGTTTGTGAGACGATGTTCAACCCACTGAGCCACACCAGCCAGGGCTCATATCTGTTCTTTCCTTCTCAACATGTTTCTGGCAAAGTGACCTGGAAAATCTCAGGCTCTGCTCATTTCCTTAAATCTCTGTGACTTCGGGGAAGGAAAAAATGTTGCTTCTGTGTCTTCATCCCCAAGCTTAACAACTGTAGAGTTGTGGTGACATTTTGCATGAAGAGAAATCTATTCATTGTCACTATATTTTTGAGTGTTTAAAATATTTACCATACTGAATTCTCTTCAAACAGGAATTTTTCCCACCTGTAGAATGCTCATAAATCTTAATTAATAATGTTTTAATGATATATTACATTTATTTGTTGTTTTTATAATGCTCCAAGAAGGAATAATGGAAAGAAGTCTTCAGAGGGCACAATGACATTTCACAGTCCAATTGCATCTCAGGCAAAAGGCAGCCCGATTCAAGCTGCTGCTGAATGCTACACTTTGCCTAGTGTATGGAACACACAGACAGATTCTTAGAAGGCTGCATCCTTTCGGTCAAGGCATTCGTCCATTGACCAAGGCTCTCTCTCTCCCACCTTCCCGTTTCTGGCTCCACCACCACCCTCCTTCCTAAGTACACACTAACACTTGTACTTGGACTACATTTCCCAAAATGCATGCTTACAGCTTTATTTACTGCTTGCTTTGCTGCACTCCAAATGGCCCCGCATTTTGTCAATGAAAGAGTGTAAATCATGCCTTACATAGGATATGGTAGGCTGTGATGTTTAGAGGAAGAAAAATATGCTTCCTTATAGAAGCACCAGGCACTTGCCTGGAGAGAAAAGTTTCAGTCATTCATCCTGATGTTTTGTCTACGTAGTACCAAACATCTGGAACCTGGGTGACAGACTGAATTTGTCACTTTACATCCAGATGTTTTTGCATTATGCTGAAATAACTTAAAGAAGTCAGCTCCATTTTTAAGAATTTAAAAAGTAAAACCATAAAAGTTATACCAATTGTATTTCAGTTTTGAGATAGAAAAGGGGAATAAAATAGAAGCAAACTTTTGGTTGATTCTTTATGCCACGTGCTAGTTTTTTTTTTTTTTTTTAAGCCACATGTTTTTAAACTCAAGTATAAGAATTAAAAGAATTATGAAATATTGTCACTAAATACAATGCTTTAGGCTGTTGTTCAACCATTGAAATGCTCAGATTCCATGAATTCAGGTAAGACTTGGGCAGTGAATTGAAATCATTCTCAAAAATAGTTTCTTAACTGCTTGAGCAGTGAGCTTCGTTCCAAGTGACTCTGTGAGTACATTTATTCCTTTCACGCAAATGAGAACGCATGATCAACAGATTATCGAGGCTCTAGCAGAATTTGCAAGACTTCTCCGACCTTGGAAGATACATTTTTGAGAAATGCTTTTATTGATTCAAAGTGGAAAATGAGATTGCACCCACTAGAGCCACCGAGCATTTATCACAAGCAGAAAGGCATGTTCAAACGTCCCACAACACAACCATTAAAAAAATACTTTGTATTGTTTTGCAAACTGTTTTTCTCTTTGTCTCTCTCACATTCAGTGGAGCTGGGTCTACCACTTGTTAGAAGACATGTTCAGAACATATTTCTTGTATTAGAAGACACAGCATTTAATCTGGCTGTCAACTGCCAACAGGCTTTGTGGGCATTTCTATGCCATGAAAATCCAATATATTTTTCACTATTTCCACAAAAACATCTAGAGTGTGTACCTTACACATAACAGTATTATTGAACTGAACTGGCTCTGGTGTGGTGTTTTTGCTGACTCAGCATATGGCTTCTCTTTTCCATATTACTAAAACAACTCTTCTCTGGGGTAAAGTCTTCACAGAAAGCAAAGGGAATAGAAATACAGAGGGGCCTTATTTTCACTCTCAATTATACCAAGTCCAAAGGCAAATGCAAAATCAGACCCAACTTTTCTAGGCGTATTGAATGAGAAAGACAATCACCCCCCATCCCCCACCCCAGTCTCCCACTGGGACTGGACTCCACTGTGCAGGTTACTCGTGGTTGCTTTTTTTCCCCTTTGTGTATAATATTTTAAGCAAGGAAGGTCAATCTCATTTTATAGCCTTGCACCAGCAAACGTTTCTTAAGAGTTGTGCACTGAAGAAGCTGCATATCCCAGGCACTGCAAAGACACTTGTGGGGCCTGCCGTGACCTGCGGTCACAGCACTTTGTCCACCTTCGCTGCCTGATTCCGTGCTGGAGTCTCCAGAGATTTGGGGTCGTGTGTGCACGTGGACCACAACGGCAATGGTCTGATCCTATGTTCTCGACATTGGATTCTCTGTTCCCCGACACACTCAGCCATCTGGTGTGGTGGCAATCGCTGGGCAGGGTCAAGCAGAAGAATATTGTGAACCTCCGGTCTCCCACCTCCCCTGACTTTGCCTCCCTCACGACCGGCTGGCTAATCAATGCAAATGTCGTAGGAGGCCCACAATTGGCATTCCAGAGAGTGCAGACCACCAGCCGAGCTTTAAATAAGTGCAGATGTGACAGGCAGGAGACCCTGGGAGGGCCACCTCCCGCACCTCCCTCCCAGGGCAAACCGATGCACACTGTCATGTGTGTGCGCAAGGCGCCCGCGGTGGCGGCGAGGAGTATGTCCGGGAGGATGGGGCACTCACGGAGTAACCGCAGAGAGACTGGAAACCCCCCCCCTCCACCCGAGTTTGTGGGCAGCACAGGGATGGTGTGAGCCCTGTCTTCCATCACTTTCTAGGCCCGGCTACTTCGTCCCTAGGTGGCTGGAGAGTAACCCACCCTCACCGCCAGCCCTGGCCTCCAAGGGCCCGACTGCGGGTCCCTGCTCGGGAAATCCCGAACTCAGCTGGCGGGTCCGCCGCGGAGGCTTCGCTCCTCCAGGGCAGGGCCTGACCTGCCCGCGACGCCTCAGCTTTCCCCCTGCTCACCCCTACCCCACGTGGGAATACATACACCTTCTCTGCCCCAACCCAGCCTTGAGGGTCGGCGCCGAAGCCTTGCTAGAGACGCTCGGGCCTGCGGTCCGCAGAGTGAGGGCGGAGGCGGAGGCGGAGGCGGAGGGACAGGTCAACCCCGGGTCAGTCCCCAGGCCGGGGTGAAGGCTCAGCGCGCTGCCCCGGAGCGAGATGCGGCGTGGGAGCAGAAGGCTCCGGGCAGCCTCATCTCCGCAAACGGCCCGCGGAACCCGCGACCCGCAGACTCCTGTGGCCCCGATTGCGGCTCCGCGTCTGTAGGGCTTAGCGGAAAACTGAGAGGGGAAGGAGGAGAGGGACAAAAGGAGCTTTGCGCATTCTTTGGTGTTTCGCCCGCCCTGAGCCCCATTCCGAATTTATTCGCAACCATTCTCGCCCAAAACCCTCTGTTGGGGAGCTCCACTAACCCCGTCCGGTCCCGGGGCTCCCAGCCGCAAGCCCACCCTCGCTTGCGGTCTCGCCCTGCGACCCGGCCCTTCGAGTCGGAGCAAGCCCCTTCTCGCCTACCCCTCCTGTCTCTGCGGGCGGGGGGCCAGGAGGGTGGCGCAGGTCGGAGCTTCAGCCACTTGGCGGCTGCCCATCTCCGCCGCGGGACCAGGCGCCCAGGCCGGGCTCCCATAACGCCCTGGCTCCGGGAACCCCCAGCTCCGTGCGTTGCCGTGTTTTGTGGCCCCAACCGCGCCCGCGCCCCGCGGCTGCCGGAGGGTCTCCCCTAGGAAACCTGCAGCCCGAGAGGGCCGGCCGCCGCGCACGGGTGCAGGGCCTTCTGCGTGGAGCCGCCCTGCAGCCCAGCCCCGCTGCCCCGGACCATCCCATTGGCTTCCAGGGCCTCCGAGACTCGCCTTTCGGATCCTCCTCTCCGCCCCGCACCCCAGCGCCTCTGGACGCCACAGCGGCCCCCGGGCTTGCTCCGCAGGATCCTGCGCAGAGGCCGCCCGCCACGGCCCGGAGTTGCGGGCGTAACCCGGTGCCGCTGGCCGGCCCCGGAGCGTCCGTGCTTCCCTCGCCGCTGGGCGCCGCGCGAAGGGCTACAGTACCAGCGACACCCAGCCGTCTGCGCTCCAGCCCCGCGGTGCCGAGAGCCACGTGCGCCGAACAGGCTGCGCACCAGCCCGGGTCCCAGCTGCCTCCCGCGCGGAAGGAGCCGCTGCCGCCAGCCGCGCCCGCTGCAGCCGCCCGCCGGCACCTGCACCTCCTCTCTCGCTAGCCTTTCCATTCGCGCGTAGTAAAGCCACGAACTCCTGAAAGAAAAAAAAAAAGAATTCTTTTTTCCCAGAGACAGGCACGAAATGGGGGATACGACAATCCGAGCGCGGAGGCGCGGAAACACGAACTGGCCCAGAGCGACCTTACCCGGCGCGGAGACTCACCTAGCCCGAGAGCAGGCGGCAAGGGGTGTACGGAGAGGGAAGCGACACTCCAAAGACAGAATGATAAACGGCTACAAATTGTATTTTTAAAAAACCATTCAAACCCTTAATTTTTGTTTGCTGACCTGGCCTAATCGAAAGGATGACTGTAAGCAAAAACAAAAACTTAAATTTATTGTTGCAAATCCTGTTAAAAGAGGCCAACGGGAGTAGCAGACACATGGCGATTAAGATAGGTGATACGACCACAGTACAATAATTTTCAGAGACGTCCTCATGAGTTCTTGTGTTACTTTTTAAAGTGCAAAATTTAGCTAAACAACTTTCTGAGCCGCGAACAATCCAAGAAATATAGTTACTTTCCTAATGTAAAAATTCTTGGTGATGTATCACCTAAAACAGAATTCACAAGGTTTCCGATTGTGTAACATAAACAGCGAACATAACCAGGCTAAAGAACTGTTAAGTCCCCTTATGTAAATACCTAATTCCATCATTCAAAAATTGTTGTTAGTTTGTAAGGTTAGCTACCCTTTCGTGAAAGACATCTCAACTTTTCTCCCATCCCCAAGAAGACAAACTGCAATGTCAGTATTTTGTTCTTCCTAGGGAATAAATTGTCCTTTTCAGCCATCTGAGGGGCTCAGGAATGAGATGTGCTAAGCATTCATAAGAGGATATTTTGGAAGATGGTGCAGGTGTGAGCTGACTTCAATTACTTGCTTTTGTGTTTTTCTAAAAGGTCAAATTGTAGGATCTGGTTTTAGGGAAGGCAGAGAGAATAGGATCTCCTGACATGAGTTAAAATGTCCCTGTGCCCAGCCTCAGATGGGGGAGATAATACAAACCTGATAAGATATTTAGCTGAGGCATCCTGAAAAATGTGCTATCAGCATGCATGTCATCAATCAAAAATTATTGAATATTTGCATTCAATTAACCAAATGACTCCACCATTTGGAGAATTTTCACAAGTAAGCAATTAGTGAAATGATCAGTAAAATCTTGCATACGCTCTTGCTCATTTAATGGTAAATTACTGAACAGTGATTTAACTCGTTGGAGGTAAGGCTATTAGAGCAAGAATATCTGACAGCCTGGGAAACAGTGTGCAGTTAAAAATGGAGTCCATGGATGTCACAGTTTAATTTTCTAAGCTGGTCGAAAATACCAACAGAACTACTCAAAGGGTTTTTAAAAATCATTTTGAAACAAAGGCTAAATTTAGGAAACAAATCAGAACAGCTCTAACAACTGAAGACACAAATGAATTCTGTATATGGTTTCTTAAATGATTTTCTATATAAGATATCTTAGTGACCTCTAAAAAAAAACTCTGCTTCATTAAACACATAAAATTGGCTATATTAATATACACATTTTTGTCTTATGTAACTAGAATTCCTTACATACCAGCATAAGAAACTAACAGCTATGTTGGCTATATTCCCTAAGTATCAGTAATATAAATTCCCTGAATATAATTGACCTCATTAGGTTGAATCATAGGACATGAAAGCTACTGGGGAAACTCTTTGTATGTAATTATGCAGATCAGTAGTAGTTTTTAAGTCCCTAATAACTAGATATATAAATTTTCTGGGTTGAAGGAGAGACTGTAAATCTATCTTGTATAATTTTGTAGCCATCTTTTAAAATGAGATAAATTATAGCATATAAACATCTTTGGGATTGGTTTTATTATAAGGAAATAATTTTCTTTGCTGTCAGAGATGCCCATTAGGGCAAATTTTTGTTATATATTTGAGAGCTGTTAAATTTGATGATTAAACACGTAATTTCAAACCATTTCTCAGGAAAGCTCTCAGACTATTAATAGTATTTTACTTCTAAGCAATGCATTTAAAAATACAAAATATGTGACATTAATATTGAACTTGCATAACTAAGAATCTGGACAGGGCACAGAAAATATGTGCAAATAAAAACTGAAGGCTGCGGTCCAGGTGCAGGAGGACATTGAAAATTATGGTTGGCAGAAAAATAATGTATTTTACTAACAATTCATGCAGCATTTTCTCTGTTAAGATCTGCTCTTTACAATGACGGAATTGCTCAGGGATACTTTCACCAACCTCACACAATCGCAGCTGTGTATGGTGTGTGTATTTCATTTTCCATTCACCTTGGCAGGGCAAAGAAATAAAGGAAGAATGAATATCTTGAGCTACTCTGACACACATAAGGACTTATAGTTTATTAATCGAGAATTTAGCTTATCCCCTCTGCTATTCATCTGAAATTAATTAAGTGTGTAGAATTACAAGGTGGGTGTACCCGAGACAGCAGGCCCTGCTCGGACTAATCAAAAGGGCACATGTTGAATGAGCACAATTTAGTTAAGGTTAATCCAGTGAAGATGATACCTCCCTGGTCTTAATTACTCTAGGTGATAGATTGTGGAATGGGAAAGTAGGAAGGAAGGGAAATTCAGTCCTACCAAATACCAGGATTTTCTAATTTAATTTAGCTCTCTGTTTTCACAGACGCAAACAGTTTCCATTCATAGAGTAAGACCACTCTGTCTAGGTTCTTTTTTAGGGTGGGTAAAACAAACAAAAAAATTGCATGTGTATTTGTAAGAAAAATAAATAGAAAAAAATGAAGTTTTCAAAGGTGTTGGTGATAATGTGCCTTTCATTGCAAACATTTCAGTTCAGAATTTTATCACAGCTCTGAGGATTCTTTGTGATTTCTCCTGGGGGTAGATTACTTTTCTCTACTTCTCCGTGCCAAGTCTGATCAATGTGTTCAAATAAACAGACTTTTCTGTACCTATAAGACTATGTTAATGAAATGAATGCATATGTATTATTAAAATATTAATAAGTGCACAGCTAACCACCATGGATAAATTGCACAATTTAAATCATGTTGAGCAAAAGAAGCACACCTGAGAGTTCATACTTTATGACTCCACTTATATAAAGCTCCAAAACAATCAACATGAATCTATAGTGTTACAACTCACGATAGTAATTACCCTCAGAGGAAAAGTCTGCAACTGGAACACAGTAGGAGAGGCTCCTGAGGACACCGACAGTGTTCTACTCCCCAGCCTGGGCTCCAGTTCCGCAGGCGTGTCCACTTTATGAAAATTCACTGAGCCTATGAATTTGGGAATTTATAATTTGTGCATTTTTGTATATATGTTTTATTTCAATGAAACATCTACTTTACAAAATGAAGATGAATGAGAGAAAAAAACACTAAGAAGTAAGGAAATGGGATTGTGAGGCAAGACAATTTTTAAAAGACAGGGCTGAGGATATAATTCCAAAAGAGAAACATGTGTTAAAATACATAGCAACATATTATTAACAAGGTCTTCATGTGTTCACTTTGCCACCCTAATATCTGCATGGCCACAGACATTCCTCAGTGTCCAGATTATACCAAATATCTGGATCTTTCTTGTTTCTTTTGCATGTGTGAAAGACCAAGTCCGATTAAGGTTTTTTAAAATCTCATTCTTTGTTGGTATTTAAAATGCAGCTCCCCATGTCCCCCCAAAAAGCTCATTTTCTCTTTGCTCATGCAATAGAAAATCATCAGATGCTTTCCTTGTTTTCAGTTTTGTGATATATTTTCTGTTTGAGGTGGTGGGGGTGTATCTGTTTCTGATTTATTAGCATTTGATTCCCTAGTTTCCTGCCATTGATCAAGCCTAATACTCAGCTCAGCTGATGAGTTTTATATGAAAACTGATATTTCAGGAAGACGGAAGGTTGAACCCATTTTTAATATTTTTCCCCTTCATCTCTTTCAGAATTCAATGTACACTGGAGACACCCAGCAAAGCCCAAAACTATATTCTTTTTCAGCACATTGCCCTGGTCTAAAACTTTTGGGAAGTCAAGCACATATTTATCAATAGAAGAGATGTTTGTCCAGTGTCACTCACATCCTGTCAACTGTATATACATTTACACCCTCTCGCCAAAACATGCCTTCACCCCGCTGCTGACCGGCTGTCCGCCGTTCAATCTCCAGTGAAGTCACGGTGAGTAAGGTCAACTCCTTGGAAACATCTGTATTTGATCAGTTTGCGCAAAACAGGGCCTTCCCTGAAGTCCGCTGCGACAATAGTTGATTCACCGCCACTGCCAGAGACTCCCTCAGGAAGCCTTTTTTCCCCCTCTGAGACCGTACAGTCATTGCCCAGACTCAGTTCTACTCTAATGAGCTCAGGGCAATGGCAGTGCCATGCGTTCCAAGCCGGCAGCGCTCTGGGGGAGAATTTCCCTTCTTCAACTGGAAGATGTTGTTCTGGTTATTGCTACAGGTAGGACAATTTGTGCTTCTTTATCTGTGTCGGTTCCGGTAAAGAGTAACACATGGAATCAGATCAGAAAGTCAACAGCCCGTTGACTGTATTTCGACCGTTCCAGACCCTGATAGGGTCAGGTCTGCACTCCCACATCACGTCCGAATGAACTTCTGTGTCTGTTTTCTTTTTCTCTTTTCCTTTCTTTCTCTCTTTTTTTGATCATATTTTCAGCGTTGCATCAACATGTTTTTCCACAGGAAATCTAAAGGACAACTCTAGAGCCTCTTTTTCTTTAAAGCAAAAAATAATTTCTAGGATAGTGTGATAGCCCTAGCTGGTATGTTGATAGGCAGAATATGAATTTCATTCACCTCCACAGCATGACAATCTCAATGCAAAATTTGCTCTCCAAATCAAGCTCGCTGTACCCTTGATCTTTGCTCTGACTCCCTTCTCTGGCTTTCCCCATGCATGATACCAATACTTCTCTGTCCTTGAGTGAAGAGCTGGGTGCTACAGAGTGTGAGGATGGAGAGGTGGGAGCCATGGCTGCTAGCCTCCCTTGGCGTGTCATGTCTTCTTTCTTCTACTGGCCCAGTAAGACAATTCTGGAGCCTGCCATAACCTCCTCCTTCATGATTGCTTCTGGGACATCTGCTTAACCCCAGCTACCTGCCTGCCACCACTATCCGAAAGCACAGCATGTTTCGGAAGAGTGTGTTGACACTGTTCCTTCTCAAGGTATGGAAACCCCTTCACTTTTGTGTCACGTCCACAGGGATGTTCCTTGACCAGAACTGTGCCCAGTTCAGTTCTTTACAGAACCAGGCATGCTGCTGTTGTGGGACTGAAAGTCCCACTCAATTCTGGTAAATCGAATTAATTTAAAATGCAAAGATGATTTGGGGTTGCTCTGAACAGTGCAAGAAAAAAGAAAAAATGCCACATTCCTGCCTTTATGATGGAAAATGAACCCACATGAAAGGAAGCGAGGGTGTTGAGGGATGTGTGATGGAGGGAGGAGGTAGGGTGTGCAGCCTTGGGGGCAGGAGCTGCCCTGGGGAGCAGTCAAGGCTTGTTTATGTCTCAGAGGCTTTAAGGGATGGGAAAAAGTGTTTACAATGACATCTACTTAGTTTAGTGTCCAATTCACTAATTTTTAAGCAGTTAACATTTTGAGAATTCATACACTGCTGAATAATAACTCAAAAACATAAACTTAACTAACTAAATCCCCCTAACAGGTGAACATTGTAATACAATTAAGCAATGGAAATCTTCACTATTCTAATATATCAGGTTCTCCTAATTGCTGCAAATGCTGAAAAAAATTGACAGTAATTTGTAGATACAAAACTCATCAATTTACTTACACTAAAATCTATTACAAAAGGACTAATACTACACACTTAAATGTGATTCCTCTTTTTATTTTATTTTTAAAAATATTTTATTTATTTATTTATTTTTCAGAGAGAGGGGAAGGGGAAAGGGAAACAGCAATGTGTGGTTGCCTTTCATGCGCCCCCTACTGGGGGCCTGACCTGGTCTGCAACCCAGGCATGTTCAGGAACCAGAAATCAAACTGGTCACCCTTTGGTTCACAGGCCAGAGCTCAATCCACTGAGCCACACTAGCCAGGGCTAATTCCCCTTTTTCTTTGTCATTATTCTAATTAACATTTTTTGTTCTATCAACAATCTGTTTTTTAAAGGCATGGAAATATGTGATTTTTTATTTAAATCATTTTTAATTTTTTAATTACAGTTGACACACATTATTATATTAGTTTCAGATATATACCCCAGTGATTAAATATTATATAACTTGCTAGGTGATCATCCCAACAAGTCTCATACCCATCTGACACCATATGTAGTTACTAGAGTATTATTGAGTACATTCCCTGTGCTGTACTTTACATCTCCACGACTATACTGTAACAACTAATTTGTACTTCTTAATCCCTTCACATTTTTTGCCCATCCCTCCAATCCACCTCCCATCTGGCAACTGTCAAAATGTTCTCTGTATCTATGACTCTGTTTTTGTTCTGCTTGTTCACTTTTTTGTTTTTTAGATTCAGTTGTTGATAGGTACGTATTTATTGCCATTTTATTGTTCATACTTTTCCTCCCCCCTCCTCCTCCTCCCCTTCTTCCTCTTCTTCTTCTTCTTCTCCTCCTCCTCCTCCTCCTAGAATACCCTTTGACATTTCATGTAATACTAGTTTAGTGGTGATTAAATCCTGCAGCTTTTCCTTATCTGGAGAGCTTTTATATGTCCTTTGATGCTAAATGATAGCTTTGCTGTGTAGAGTAATCTTGGTTTTAGGTTGCTTTTTATCACTTTGAATATTTCTTGCCAATCCCTCTGGCCTGCAAAGTTTCTGTTGAGAAATCAGCTAAAAGTCTTATGAGAACTCCATTGTAGGTAACTAATTGCTTTTCTCTTGCTGCCTTTGAGATTCTCTCTTTGTCTTTAACCTTTTGCATTTTAAGTATGATGTGTCTTGATGTTGAGCCTCTTTAGGTTCATCTTGTTTGGGACTCTGCACTTCCTGGACTTGTATGTCTATTTCCTTCACCAGTTTAGCGAAGTTTTCTACCATTATTTTTTCAAATAAATATTCTATTTCTTGCTCTCTCTCTCTCCTCCTTCTGGCAACAACATGATACGAATGTTGGTACACTTGAAGTTGTCCAGAGGCTCCTTACACTATCCTCATTTTTTTAGATTCTTTTTTCTTTAGTTCTTTGTTCTTCACTTTGGGTATGATTTTTATTCAACTACCCTAAAGATTCAGAGTTACTAAGTCAACATAAGTTTGCAAATACAGGTGGGTGGTTCTGATTCTAGAGCAGGCACAAGTGAAGGCATTTTCCAAGGGCAGTGTCCAGCTGGCCAGGCACTTTAGTATATGGGGACTTTATTTATACATCAGAACTGTCCAAATGATGGACTCTGACCAAACAAATACATTTTTATTGATTTGATTTTATATTTTTCTTCAAATGATGCTTGTTCTGAGTATCTTACCTTATCCATACTATAGACCTATAGAAGTGGGCTCTGTAACTGCCCCCCCTCTGAATGTCTTCTCTTTGTTTTATAACAGGTATGAGCCTGTTTTACAATCATTGGTTCTGAATGGGTCCTGTTCCAGTTCCATTTGAACTCAAATGTTTGGTAAATTTGGGTAACCAAAATTATGGAACTGCAATATTGATGCTCATGCTTTACTAACTACAGGAGCTTAGGCAAGTCACTTTCCCTGAGCTCCAGGTTCCTATCCCATACGCTACCTCTGAAGTCTAGTCAGCTCTAACCATCTCTGATGCTTGGATTCTGAGCAGCAGAGTGTATGTAACATACAGGGTCTGTCCAGGAAAAGTCCAGCTATTGTTAGTATAACGAGAATGGTTTACGTGACATCAATGTAACCTGGCAGCCAAGGAGAGTGGACTGGAATGAGCATGTGTAAATAATGACAACTTCACTTTACTAGTCAGTGGAGGTGGTGGATGCCATTGAGTAAGCATGTATCCTGTGTGGCTGTGGCATTCAAAATGACTGAGCTAGTAGGACAATGAATCTGTATCTGATTTTGTGTTAAGCTTGAACATTCCTCTGTGGAAACCATTCAGATGATTCAGAAGGCTGCAGCTATGGGCAGCTGGTGACTGACCGCTTTGACATGACAAACGTGCCTGCTCATGCATCATGTCTCATGGAGAGTTTTTTGGCAAAACATCAAATCACCCAGGTGACTCAGCCTCCCTACAGCCTAGATTTGGCACCCTGAAACTTCAGGCTTTTCCCAAAACTAAAATCACCTTTGAAAGGGAAAAGATTTCAGACTGTCGATGAGATTCAGGAAAATACGCCGGGGCAGCTGATGGTGACTGGGAAAACTGTGTGAGGCCCCTAGGTGCCTACTTTGATGGGGACTTAGGCATCGTTGTCCTATGTACAATATTTCTTGTATCTTCTTCAATAAATGTCTCTTTTTTTGTATTGCATGGCTGGATACCTTCTGGACAGACCTCGGTACAACCAGTGCTGTGGGCCTTCATGAAGGTTGTGACCAGTGTGAGCTGAAGTTAGAGAACTCTTGCAATGGAGTTAATAGGCCAAGGGAATTGTTGAAGGATGGTAGGGTTTGACTGGAAGAGAGGATGGGCTATCTAGAAAAGGGGAAACCACAAACAAAGGCCAGGTAGCAGGAATTAGGTGGCCCCAATAGAAGCAAAATGCCAAGTAAAAATATTCAAGTGAAGCCACAGTGGTCGCAGTTACCACCAGGAGGAATATGTTCATTAACTAATGGTGAACTTTAGGCACATCTGTGCTGGAAGTTCTGTTATCTGTTACCTAAACATTTTTCCTACTTGAAAATTGTTAATGGGATTTCCTTTGAGGGTATAAGTTCAAATCCAGTGACACCATAGCAAAGTGCTGTTTACTCTCCTATCTGCCCTGTGCCCAGAGATTTGAGGGGAAGGGTGCCACTACCAGTCCCAGAGGTATATGAGTGCAGTGACTCTGTCACCTTTCCCTCTTCTGGTCCAGGCCCTGCCTCCTGTTTCAGTTTTTAGTGCTATGAAACCAACCTCTCTAATACATAGTAATTCAAAACAACCATTTATTTTCTCTATCACTCTATGGATTATCTGGGTTTGGACAGGCAATGCTGTTCCACATAATATCAGCCGGGTATCACTCACTTGGCTGCATTCAGCTAAGCTGGGCCATGCTGGAAAGCTTCATGCATGTGCCTGGTGCCTCAGTGCTTCTCTTCATGCCCCTTCCTCTTGGTGGGGGGGGCCTTCTTGCAACACAGTGGTTTTGGGATAGCCAAACTTCTTATGTGGCTGCTGGCTTCTAAAGGGAAGAAGCACAAGCTGCCTTAAGAAGGCCTGCATTTGGGAGTTTCAGAATGCCCTCTACATGTCATTCTATTGTTTGGGGCAAGTCACAAGGACAGCACAGATGAAACAGGCCTCTTGATGGGAGGAGCAGCGTGTGCAGAAGAAGACTTGGTGGTAGCCATCTTTGAGGACTCTCTGCCCTCTCTCCTCCCACTGCATGGTTGTGCATGCAAGCTGCTGGAGGGATTAAAACAACAGCAGCAGCCAGCAGATAGACCTCAGAGCCAACACCAAGCCCATGCCCTGTGTTAGAAGTTCCCGTCTGTGAGCCACTGCAACGGATGCTGCCATCTCTGTCATTTTTGACTCTTCGTCACACACCTTTGGTTACAGCTCTCTTTCTCAAGTGTGAGTCTTTGCCCACCTAATTAGACCAAAGTCTCCTAGGGGCAGGGACAACCTGTTCTCTCATATGCCTAACTATACCTTGAGTCAAGCTAATAAGGAAGGAAGTTGTATTTGTACAAAAATCCATGCATTCGTATCTCATGAGCACTCACTAGAGGTCTGCAGTTACAGCAGTAAGCTAAGTCCTCCCTTCATGGAGCTTACATTGTTACTGAATAACAACGGTAACGACAGTAATCACATCTACTGCATATTGAGCATCTCTTGTCTCTCTGCCAGATGGTGTAGCTGCTGCTTTACATATATTCATCCTCCCCACACTCTATGAGGTTATTGTTGTTCCCTTTTGTAGAAGAAGAGCAGAGGCTTATACAGTAAAGAGTTTATATAATTTTTCCCAGGCCAGAGCACATCAGTGACAGAGCCAGGATCCAAAACCAAGACCACATGGCACTAAGTGGGGCCATAAGCTCTACTTTGTTACCAGCTAGATTGTGTAAATGCCAATCCTCATTGCACAGTTTGCAGTTATTCCAAGACCGTCATGAAATTACCAAAACAAAGATAGCAGACAAGTATGGGCAAGCATGCACGCACACGTGTGCGTGTGCCCCTGTGTAAGAGGAGGCAGTTGACACTGGGAAACCTCTCAGCTTTAATATTGTAACACAGTGGTGCTCAGCGTGGCCCCTGAGTCAAAACTGTTTTCATTAACAATACTAAGACATTATTTGCTTTTGTCATTCCCATTCTTTCAGGAGTGTACACTGGAATTTTCCACAGGCTATATGATGGGTGATACCACAACAGACTGGATGCAGAAGCATATTTGAGAATCAAACTGACTTCTAATAAATCTGACACTTAAAAGATTTCCAAAGATGAAAAATAGTGCTGGTTTCTCACTAGGTTTTATTGTTGTTCTTGTTTCTGAATATGTAGTTATTTTTCATAAAAGTGTTACTTATGTTAATATAATGAGTTTAATTGTTTTTAAATGAATTATTAAACATGTACTTTTAAATTTTCATAGTTTTAATCACTAATATGGAAATCATAAATAGACATAATTCATACTAACAAAGCTTACTGGAGTCCTCAATAATTTTTACGAGCGTGAGAAGGGGTCCTGAGACGGAAGGGTTTGAGAGCCGCGGCTGTTCAGTGCCACAACTGTCAGGGCGGGCGGAGGGTGCGGTGGGAGCCTCTGGCTCAGTGGGAGAAGCTATCAGTCTTCTGCCTGAGATTTGGGAAGCATTTCAAAATCTAAAGGAAGTGGAATGAGATGCCCCGAGAAGAGAGAGCCCCTTACGAAAACCCACTGAAAGTGAGAGTCGAACAAGAGGTTGACTTCTCTCCCAACCCTGCAGCCCAGAAGCCCCAGCGGAAGTTCAAAGGGTGAGGTGCAGGCTTTGCCCATTGTGGGTTTATGGCAGCGGTCCTCTGCTGCAGAGACCGAACCGCTCGTGTGGACTGGAGAGCCAGTGCTTTAGAAAATGCTGCCCAGGTGGACGAGTGCTTGGCCCTGACATCTGAGGACGTCGGGTAAGGGCTAATCTCCAAAGACCCAATATCTACACACAGATTGGGTTCTGAAAACAGGCAAAGAAACATCTGCTCATCAGCCTGGCTCTCCAGAAGCAGCTAACACCATGCCCCACCTCCTACCCCGATCCAACCTCTGCCCCCATCTGTGAATAAGAACTGGGAGAATAAAGATTCCTGAGCTGAATGCTACAAAGGAGGAAATACATGTAGCATCCAGCTCACTGCTGAACTCCCCATCTTCATCTCTAGCATTCTGCATTTGGGGTAGACACTCCCACTGGGCAAATTGATCAGACCCATCTCACATATTTAGTTCTTTCTAAAAAGTCTTTCCTGGTTGGGAAGATGTCAAGGAAGGTGTGAACCAAAGATCTACGTGAGCAGCCTGGTCCACACAGCCCAGCCTCACCACCTGACCTTCAACTAGAGGACCCTGCAAATGAGCAACAACACGGAACCAGCCCCGGCTGCCCAGGGAGGTTTGTTGGAAGGCCGTCAAGTTATGAAGCAGCTCACCCCTAAAGGTGGGATTCTGGGCCCTGGGACAAACTGCATTAAGGTGAGTCCAGGGAAAAAGGATTAGAGCCTTACTCCGCGAGGACAAACCATTGCCTCCTATGGAAGAGAGACACAGGGCTCCCTTTCCTGCTCCCCCGTGAGCATCTCTTTCTCTGTGCCTCCTCTTCCTTTATCTACCTGACTCCTTTGTCTCCACTCTTGTTTTCAACACCATTTCTTCTTCAGACACTCTCCTCTCCCTTCAGGACGTTGCCCTGCTGGAGATTCCAGAGAGCAGGAGGTCTACTGAGCTCATGTCCTAATATGGAAGACAATAGAGGATGATGGGAAGGAAGGGGAGGCAGAACCAGAGTCAGCAAAGTGCCTTCAGTTTCAGAAACTGGGAAGCATGTGAATCTCATCTTGCACAGATTTTCTTTAATTTGATTAGGATGATGTTATCTTCATGCAATCCCAGCCATGGAGATGGATGCATTTGAATATTTAGTGTCGTACCACCACATGTTGCGTTGTTGACCATGCTTGTCCAAAGGGCTCTTCTTAAAACTACAGTGTAATGCATCTCTAATGGTGGAATCCCAGGCACTGAGACAGACCAGTGTGAGTGATGATGAGGTAGATGAGAGCTATTCCAGGCCCTCTCCAATTACACCAATGAGGCAACCATCTAGTCCAATTATGTAAAAGGCAGTCTGCATCAATTTTCATCTAAATGCATTCATTTGTAAACTAAAATGCCTTCTGGTGAGCTATCTTCTCCAACTAGAGCTATAGAGCTTTAAGGTTTATATTTTTAATCCATTTCTTAAAATCAAGCATTTCTCTAGCAAAAGATAACCTCTTAAGCCCCTGGGGCCCATCCAGGAAGTGAGTTGTCTGGGTGACTTGGCCCCGTGAGCAGAAGTGCAGACCAGCATTCATTCATTCATGCAACGAATAAAGAAAGGGGAGTTGGGGGCTTGCCAGGGGCCTGGAGGAGAGGTGTTGCCAGCTTCACAGTCGTGAGACTCCCGACTGGCAGGGTAAGCTTTGGAACCACAACCACAGTCTCTGAGAGAGGCCTCTCCGCCTTAAAGCAAAGAATTAATTCCCAGAAAGGGAAAGGATGAGAAGGAAAAAGGGTGTGTGGGCTCCTCAGCCTCAGGTTATCACTCAGGAAGGTATCTCCAGCAGCATCTCCCCTCCCTGGCTTTGCCTTCGAGAATTTGGCAGAAAAGAGCTTTTGGAGGCTTTTTGCATGACCGCAACTCATTTCTCTCAGGTGCAGGTCAAGTGTGAGTGATCTGCTCCGAGGTCTGTGTACAAGGCCGTCAGCAAAGCCCTCTCAGCTTCTCCCGCCAGCTTCTCTCTGGTGCTGGCTTCCTCTTCTGGTATAAGCACTTAGGTCCTAAAATACTGGGTGGGCCAAAATTATCCATCTGGTTTTTTTCCTGTAAGATGGCTCTAGTAGTGCTGAGTTGTCCTTAACTTCATTTGAAACAATTTTGTTAGATTGTATTGTGACAGCTGTCATATCAGCGTACATTTAAAAAAATTTACCAAAATTGGTGAATTTTTGTGCAGGCATTTTAATATTGAGGATGCAAGAAAATATGCAACATTTTCAGCATATTATGCTGTATTATTTAAGAAAGGTAAAAACACAACTGAAGAGAAAAAAAGATTTGTGAAGTGTATAGAGAAAGTGCTATAACTATTGAACATGTTAAAAGTGGTTTGAGAAGTTTTGTGCTGGAGATTTCTCTCTGGGTGACGTTCCACCGTCGGGTAGATAAGTTGAAGTTGATAGCAATCAAATCTAGACATTAGCTGAGAACAATCAACGTTCTACCACACAGGAAATAGCCTACATACGCAAAATATCCAAATCAATAAAGTTATTGGTGAAAGTGTGCTTTTCATCTTACAGAAAAAAACGTATGAACTTTTTGGCCAACCGGTACAAACCGCACTGGTTGGATAGGTAACAGGTTAAGTCTTGAGGAGCTGTCTGTCCCAGCAGGGCAGTGCAGAGGGGGGGCACCTGGGGAGGGGCACAAGGTGAAGACTTGGATTCAAATTTTACCGTTTCTTAGTTGTGCAGGTTACTTAACCTGTTTGAGACAGCTATTCAGAGAGAGTATTAGTTCTTGTTTTTGGATATAGAACACAGTAGCGTTGGTCATTGTTACCCAATTTTATGAGATCTTTGTGAGTGACAGCTAGCTGGGAAGAAGTTTGTCAGGAGGCCTGGGAAAGAGAGTGGGGGGGTTTGCTGGGTGCGGGGCGGGGGGTAGTTCTACAGCAGAATATCATCGAAGGCAGACAGACAGGCCTGGAGGGGGCTGGGCACTTGCAAGGCAAAAGAAGTTTGTAGGGAAATGGGGGAAGGGTCTTGAGGGGTGAGTGGGGGTGGGCAGAAGAAGAGCAAGAAATTTGCCCACGTCAAACAGCCAATTGGTGATTTGTCTGAGACTCAGGCTCCGCTTCCGTTGCTAGAACACAGATGGCAGAAGTTCTGTGAGACAGCTCAGGAAAGGGACAGGGAAGTCACGGGACTCTCCAGCTTCCAGTTTAGGGTGACTTTCAGAAAAAAAGCTTAGGGTGTCCTCACTGCTGTTCTCTAGGCTGGGGTGAGAGTCTGCTCTGTGCCTTGCCATGTGGGCTGGCGAACTCTCTAGGACCTGCTTTGGGGCCAGCATTGGGAAGTAGGTGCTCAGCCTAATACATTTGGAACAGGTGCTTTGCCCTCTCACTAGAAACCTACAGCCCAGGTTGGGGGGCATGCCACAGGACCCCCATATTTAAGTCACCACCAATTAATTAAGAAACCACTTCTAATAGAAACCAGTCTTCCGATTCTAAAATCTCGGGCATCCCAGCTTATCTGGACCTCTGAAGCATTCACGGTTTCGCCCAGGGAAACACATCTGTTTGCATGGAGAAGACTCACAAAAACCACCTCCACTTAACTTTAGGCGGCTTCTTTTAGTGGAGAGCTCTGTAGGCCCCAACTGTGCTAAGCAGCCTTGAGGTTTGAAGGGCAAATCCCCCCGACTGGAGCACTGCCACAGAAACCGCTCTCACCGCTGGCTCCAGGGCCACGGGGCTCTTACCACATTGTAAACTATACATTTGCAAGTCTCACAGCTAATCCACAGCACAGCCTGCCTGCAATCTAATATGGGTCTGAGAGCCTGGAAGCACCCTCGTGGCACAGGCAGACCCTGTCTTAAGCCTCGCACTGAAAAGTACAACTGGTTAGCCAGACTGCAAAATATGTAACTTGAAGTCCCCTTGCCATGAGAACCACGTCTCTGGAATTTCCTGGCTTCGGGAGGGGTGGCGTTCAATTTCTAACCTTTGCTTTATGTTGGTCGAGCTCTTGCATTTGATTCCTGGGGTTGTTTCTGTATTTGGTAGGGAGGTGAGGGGGCAGGGTGAAAGGAATGAAAGAGTCTAATAGAAAAGCGAGGAGCCGGAGGCTGCCAAGTGGTGCACTGTGGAGTCCCATCTGGGCCTGGTGCAGTGAGCCCTGGACCGAGTGATGCAGACAGAGGCCGTGGAAATGCTCCGTCTGCCTTCTCCCCACACACACATTGCTACAGATTTCCCGTAGACGGATCACTGCAGCGAAGTGAGAACAGCTGTCATATCAGGGCAAGGACACTGGACCTGGAGTCAGAAAACCTTATTTCCAGCCCTGCTCTTACCACTTGCCCCTGAGGGTCCTTTGGCGGACCTACCTGAGTTTCAGCTTCCTCCTTTATCTCTGGGGCTAATCTCACCTCACAGAGAACTGTGAGGACTGGATGGAGCAAGTGCGGAATGGAGGCCATCCAGAAGCCCATCTAGGGAGCTCTGTGGAGTGTCTGAGTTCAGAAAGGTTGCCTCTGCAGCTTAGCACAGGAGCAAATGAAATCTCCAATGAGCAGTCCCTGCATGCTGGCTGCCTTTCTTGGCTGTGAGGCCACGGCTGAGGAGCATAAGAAAGGCCTCCATGAACACACAGTTGAAGACTGAGGCCAAGCCACCACCCCTCTCGAAAGATGACTAACAGGACAAGGCATCGTTTGCTAACAATCAGTAAATGTTGAAGAGAACTCAGAGGAGAAAAGAATGAGTCTTCAATAATGGCTGAGGGACTCTCTCAGAGAAAAGAGGCCTGCAGAATGCTTTATCCTGTTGGCTTTGGCTTCCTGGGACAATTTCTTGCCCCTAAAAAGTCTAATTCAATATGTCCAAGTTTGAACAGTCACACGATCCATAATCTATCTCTGCCTAAACAATTTGAGTAAACATTTCCTGATTAAATTGGCTGCAGGGAAAGCTAGCCTCTTTCGCCAGACAATTTTGTCTTCCCTGCCCCAAGCCTACAGGCGCCAACACCGTGCAGAGCAGGGCCGGTTACTGCCTGGGGATGTGTAGTCTCTACAATTTTATTGTTCCGGATGTATTTTGTTTTTTAAAAAAATTATTGAATGTCATCGTATGATTCAATTTCTTGGCTCCTGCCTGAAAGAGCCAGAGATCTCCTCCGAGGGAATTCCTTGTTGAGAGCTGAGGCCCTCTGCCTGGGACCATGCCACACATCCTGTCTCCCCCCGCAGTCCTGGGGTGCAGGCTGAAGCCACCAGCTGTATCTTTGAGTTACAACTTAAAGATGGAGAGCGCAATGACATCTTAAAAATATCTGGGCACTCCTGTTGTTGCCTGAAAAACTTCTCTAGGCTTGTCCCTGCGTGGATACTATGGTACAAGGGCCCCATCCTGCAGAATTGCCTCCAACCTGAGGTCACACTAGAGTGGAGGTTTAGATGAAGCCACATTAACTATGAGGGAGCCCAGTGTGCCTACAGGCTGGGAGTAGCATTTCTGCGGAGAGCCAGGTCTTATAGCAAAACCAGGGATAAATACACAGGGAGACAGACTGACAGGCAAAAGTCTAAGAGGATACACAGCAACATACTTACAGGGTCATCTTTGGGAGAACGGTGTGGTGGGTGGGTGTATTGTTTCTTCACATTTTCTGAAGTAGAAATTGATTATTAGAAAAAAACATATTTAGAAATTGGTCACTAGAAAAATTACCTTTAACTGCTGACTTAAAAATAAAACAAAATATCAACATTCTTCTGAATCTAAACCACTTGGGAGCCTGGTTCTGTGTTATCTTGGGCAAGTTACTTAACCTTTCTAAGTTTCAGTTTTCTCATCTGTAAATCAAAAATAACAATAATACCTCCAACCTCAATGGGACATTCGTTGTAAGGAGTAAATGAAGTAAGCCAGGTAAAGCTTTAGAGGAGCATGTGGCACTTGGAAAATGTCAAAAAGTTTTAGTTGTTCATGATCATCCCTTGTTTTTTGGAATTAAAAGATGGATATACATGGACTGAGGAGTTGGCGCCATCCTTCCTGGAGAGCAGAAGGAGCGGAGTTCAGACGGGCTCAGGCAGGATGGGGGCGAACCCAGGGCTCCTTTGTACCATGGTGATGAGGTCTGTTGTCCCACACGGGCAGAGTCAAAGCACGCTGATAAGAGAGAGAGCCTTCCCACCCTGTCAGAGCACGCTGTGGAGTGCCTTTAAATGTTTCAAGTGTTGCTTTGGTTAGGAGTGTTTACTTTTTCCGTAAGAAAAATAGCCATGTCTTTCCAGGATGGAGGTTGAACTGGAACTGAAGAGTCCACATTCACCCTGATGGGAGCGGAGCACAATCCATGCTTTCTGTGACAGAGCAGGAGAAAGCTTCCATGAGCATCTGGTCCAAGTTTTGCAAGGAACAAGGTGTAAGCGGCAGTCTCCTCTCTTTTTTGGGGGGTGTGGAGTACCGTTGAAGGAAAAATAGAGGCACCTGACTCAGAAACTTTAAGAAGATGGTGGCAGAGGTTGCTCATTGGCCCCTGGTGTCCATCCCTTCTTCTTGTTTCAAGTAATAGATCCTTGAATTTTAACTCATGCACAGGTGTGCAGAATAAAGACACATTCCCCAGCTTCCTTGGTATTTCATTGTAGCCGTGTACATAGTTTTTAGCCAATAGGATGTAAACAGAAGTGATACGTGATATGTGTAACTTCTGGGTCATGAGAGAGAAAAATGAACTCCCATCTTGTTTAAGCCATTGTACTGGACAAAATGGATTTGAGCTCTATAGATTAGAATTGTTTGTGTCTATACATTTTCTACCACTGAACTTCTCTACCCCCACAGAGTTATTAGTAAGCCTAGTTAATAGACAATCAAAGGAGCATCCCCTTTTGTGTCAGGTAATTTCTAGAGGGCCCATTAGATGACACGCAATGCATCACTGAAAGCACACCAGTAAAAAAACAAACAAGCCTTTTCTTTCAAGTAGAGCTTTCACTCAGAGTCTATTGTAGGGTGGGACCGCAGGTGACTCTCCTCTGCCTATGGGACCTGTCACCCAGTTCCACAGTAGACCGTGGAGGATCCATGGAAGATCAGCAGGCCCTTTGGTCATGGCTTTTGGGGTTGCCCCATGTCCTACCCCTCTCTGTCATGAGGAGACCAAAATCATCACTGTGAATTCTTGTTAAATCTTTTTCTCCAAAGGCTGGGGTCCTACAGTCTCTCCTTAGCCTCCAATAAATGTCATCAGCCTTTCTTTCACTTCCATCTCATTCCATTTAAAGTGTGTTAGGGCCTTTAGGTCCCAGGGGTGGGGCATCTGCAAGATGCGCTAAGCATCACCTTACAAAGAGCTCTAATTCCTTGAGTTGCATTAACAAATGCCCTTGTTACAGCACGTGCTGTGACAGGTCCCAGGGTGGGGGTGGATGGTAACAGTGTTTGGAGAATAGGAGAAAAACCATCCCCTCACTTCCACATAGTGTGTATGAATTATCTGGCATGTCCTGCATGCTCACTACATGGTAATTACTAGCATTATAAAAAGAGAAAGCTCCCTGAGGGCTGGGACAGTCTTGTAAGAGATGGGAATTGACCTAGGCATTAAAGAATATCACAGAAGAGAGAAGGAAAAAGGAAATGGGAAGATGGAAGGCGTTCCAGGCAGTTGGCACATCAGCAACAAAGGAAGGAAAGTAGGAATGAGCATGCTCCCTTTGGATGGTGAGGAGACTAATGAGTGTGGGAGAGAGGAGGGACTGAGGGTGGGGCAGAGGGGCAGGAAAGCTGGGGTGAGGAGCTTGGACTAGAGGCAGCACTGCTGGGGTCTGGGGAAGGCTCTGGAGCTCATGCAGGTCTTTGATTCTACAATTGCGTTCCGTTATCACAGTGCAGCAGAAGTACCGACATCTGCAAAATGCCTCCTCTTTGCTCTCACCTCCTCCTCAACAGGACAGGGGCCTTTCAAGCCCTGATACACTTTGGGGGAGAGCTGCCCCCAGCCCCTTAATGCCCCACAGCTTCTCCAGGGGAATATAGACTGTGCCTTATTTCATGGTATTTCTGGGAAGACATGTGAAGGCCAACCCACCAGTTTATCTTTCAAATGAGGCTTATTTCACAAAACTTTGAAAACTTGGGTCAGAGCTGCCACCATAATTACTGCCGTGTAACACAAACATACAAGTCCTCTCTGTTACCATTCTCAGAGCATGCCGAATGGATATGGCCTCCAGGAAGCCTGAAAGGCACAAAATTATGATATTCGGCCATCAAATTGGCATTTGTGCTAACATTGGCTAACTGCTCAGCCACAGATAGAGTTTAAAAAAACATGAAGGCGCCCATGATTTACCCTCTAAATATCAGGTGAAGATTATTAACCTGATGGTAATAAATTCTTTTTTTTTAATTAAATTTTATTTTAATTGTTGTTCTTATACAGTCTTCTGTTTTCTACTCCCATCCCGTCCCTCCGCCCCAGCCCTCCCCAGCTCCCTTCCATTTCCACCCCCCCCCATAGCTTTTGTCCATATGTCTTTCATACTTGTTGCTCTAATCCCTTCCCCCTTTCCCTGGATATTCCTATCCCTCTCCTCTCTTGTTCTCAATTTTAGTGTCTTTGGTTATATTATGCTTGTTTGTTTGTTTTTTTGATTAGGTTCCTGTTAAAGGTGAGATCATATGGTATTTGTCTCTCACCTCCTGGCTTATTTCACTTAGCATAATGCTCTCCAGTTCCATCCATGCTGTCGCGAAGGGTAGGAGC